>JAZGTJ010000260.1:70167-103391 GCA_036877575.1 Botia almorhae
CAGAGTCTTGTGTGTTATTTTACATTTCCTCAATAGATTTATCACCAGAGTCTTGTGTATTATTTTACATTTCCTCAATAGATTTATCACCAGAGTCTTGTGTATTATTTTACATTTCCTCGATAGATTTATCACCAGAGTCTTGTGTGTTATTTTACATTTCCTCAATAGATTTATCACCAGAGTCTTGTGTGTTGTTTTACATTTCCTCAATAGATTTATCACCAGAGTCTTGTGTGTTGTTTTACATTTCCTCAATAGATTTATCACCAGAGTCTTGTATGCAGCCTGTAAGCATCTGTTCTCATCTGATAGTGACTTAGCAGTGTGTGATACTATCAGTGCATGGTTACATTATTTGATATATTTATTTATATATTTAAATGCTATATAAAATATAACATTTTGTGAGGTCTGACATCTGTGTGTTTGTGTTGCAGGTTCTCTGATGTCGGTCAATCCAGGAGTTGCACGTTGGATTAAGGAGCTTTTCTGCCACAATGAGCGTGTGGTCTTGAGTGGAGAGTGGACTCACGGCTTCTTTTCACTCACAGCTGTAGGGGCCATAAATGTGGGATCCATACGCATCTACTTTGACAAGGTTAGAACTTTGTTCTGAAAGCTTCCAGCTCAAGATGCAGTGTAGAATAGCTGCAAATGTTATTCCTGTTCAGCGTCTACAGATCACTGAGAGATTGAAGGTCAGGTTTTGCACATTCACACTTTCACACATCACACAAGCAGCGAGGTGCTGTGCAGCAGAAACATCACAGATGCAGGTCTATAAGTAGAGTTTCAGATCTCGGCCTATTTTTGTTGCGTGTTGCATCAGCAAACTCAGCAGAAAACATGGTGAAATGCACACGCAGCGCTGGGGGTATGGAGCTCTTGTGGGTCTATGTCAGGGGCATCTGAAGGTCCCTTCTCCTGATAATCAGTTTGTAATTTATAGTTGTTATTATTATGTGTAATTCAGCAATGATTTGTTTGGTTTTGTGTATAGTCTAATAGAACTGCAGGCACAAGGTGTGTGAAGCAGACTTGAACTTTTAATGCTCCTGCATTAGTATACCACAGCTGCAAGGTTTGGGGTTGACACAATACTGCATTGCAAACAAATACAGTTGTTGTAACATGAAATACAGTTGATGTCAAAAATACATCAATCGCCAAAAAAAGCTTTAAGTGCCAAACAGCCACGAGATCGCTATCATTGCTGTAGGATGTTATTTTCTTCTTGGAGACATCACCAGCTTCATCAACGAGTGGATTTGGTCTCATTCCCCTAATGGGAGAAGGGTAGCTTTTGTTGACAGACCACTAGACGGTATCAGGGTTTTGTAACAATGTGGGTTAATGGGTGAGATGACAGCACAAGTGGATTGGTAGTGGTGACCATATTGTTGTATAGTGATTAATGTGTGACATCAAAGTCCTTCAAGGTACGTCAGTTCACTGGTCATATTTGCATCTATGTCTAATCATGAAAGCACAGCTTTAATTTACTTGAATGGGTAAATACCCGAATATCCTCATTGTCTAAATTGCGTTTTATAATTTTTTGCGTTATATTATTTAAATGTTATTGAAACATTTCTGGAACATCTAATTTTACTGCTACCACCACCGTGCCGTTTCACTTTGAAAAAGTTGATTTTCCATTTATATAGAATGGCCCATCTCTTCTATAATATCTTTGATGGTATTTCAGTAGCAAGTTACAGTATTAGTACTAGTACTGACTGAGTATACTGTAAAACCGCCATACTGTACCCCATACTGTAAGAGTACTAAATTAGGGGCACAGTTTGATTTGAAAGGGTTTATATAGATGAGCATCATAAAATGAGATATAGTGCGTCAGAATGACCAAACTGTTTTTCCCCTTTAGGAATTACGTACCAACAGCCCTCGCTACAACAAAGGATCATACAATGACTTCAGCTACATAACAGACAACAACCGAGAAGGCATTTCCATGAGGAAAGGAGAGCACCTGGGCGAGTTCAACCTGGGCTCCACTATTGTGCTATTGTTTGAAGCTCCCAGAAATTTTACCTTCAATTTAAAAGCAGGCCAGAAGATCCGTTTCGGAGAACCTCTTGGGACAATGTAACTTTGAGGGGATGGTGCCGAAAGTTGACGGACATGCTAATGTGTGTGCAGATGCTTTCAGGGTCTGCAGAGGTGATGCAGATGAGGATCTCCCGGTCGTTTCGTTAGGGGTTATACGCTGGTTTTTGTCCTTTTGTTGTAAAAACCTTTTTAAGACAAGGCTTAGACCATCAAGATGTGAAGTATTTGCCTTGAAATGCAGCTTTATTTGTTTGTTTTTTGAGTTAACTTATGTTGCATTTGGCTGGAGTCATCCTTTGTAAGTTTTGCACAGCTGACTCTGACTCACAGCTGCAATCATTAAGTCACACTTTCCACATGTAAAAAGAGGGAATGTACGAGAGACTGTGGCTGTTTGCTTTATCAAACCTCATTTTTAACCAGACACTCACCTGTTTTTAATACACTTCTTTCCATCCAACTTTATCTTCTTTACAAAGGTGCAAAATCATTAAGATAAAACCACGTTTACTGACAGATGTTTGGAACTGTTAGACAATTAATCATCACTGCCATTGTTCTCTGACGTTAAAATATGCCTTTGCTTGTCGGTCTAGTGATTAATTGGGAGATTAATATTAAGTATTATTATACTGGTAGAGAAAGCTCTCCTCAAAATGTTTTCAAGTTGATTAGTGCCAAAAAATGCAAGATATATTTTTACTAACACTTTTTTTGCTCTTTTGATATGAATCAGAATTCTTGTGATCTTTGAGATTATGTGTTTTGTTCTTGAAGTTTTTTTTATTCAACAAACATCTGGAACGTTCAGCCCTGGACCACATGTGAGGATCAGAGTAAGGATTGTGGCGCTGGAGATTTAGGCCTCAGGGCTAATTTTGCTTTTAGTGTGTTGGAAACCAAACACTGAACTTTTTAGGCATCTGGCCACACGTTTCTTTAAAGAGAACAATTGTGAACAATTTGTGGGGATAAAGTGTTACTAATTGAATTAATTTAACTTTGACATTAATGACACTGTAGTTCAGAGTACAAGAAATGTTATTAAATTTTGAAGATCATTTCAAATGTTGTGGATGAAATGTCTTTTGTGTTTAGACTAGAACTACACGCACTACATGGTGTTTCTATGGTAATGCCAAAGTTTATTGGATTACCATGTAAATGCACAAATATGGTAAATATTTAGTTCCATTAAAGAATGTTAATGTGAGAATTAAATAAGAAGTATTTGATCAGGTGAAATGATTATATACAGTTGAATACGCTTCAGAGAACAGTATTCAATACTCTGAGGTTAGGGTTGAGGGGTGTCAGACCAATGTATTTAAGTGAAGTTATTTATTATCTAAGGCTGATTAATAATGGACAAAATCTCAGTGGAATTTGGATTAAAATGCCAAAAAAGCTTTAAAAGGATTGTATGAGGAGTAGCTGCTGGGTGGGGGCATCCAGGAAGGTTCTGGGCTCTGTGATGTGGGAGGTAAAAAATTGGTCTAGGCCTCCTAAATCAGAATCAACTGTTCCTCATGCCGGGCAATCCTGCAGTATGATTATGCCACAGCAGTTCCAGGAATATATTGTAGAAACATATGAATGGGTCACATGACACGACAAGCAGTGATTAAATCTACAGCTATTAAGGGCGTCATATCTAATGATCATGCATGTGATTTTAATGACTTCAGAATAAATAAGCAACTACATGGAGTATTTTTACTATTAAATATATATTTGTCACTTTGCAGGAACATTTTTGAACTGCAAGAAAGATGTGATTAAAAATGGTGACCAAATGCAAAACTATTTATGTTTTATGTCTTAATTTACATTTTAATCTAAAATATTGTATGAGAAAAGTGTTGGAACAGTAAACAGTAAAATAGCAGCCAGTTTATTCTTTAACCGTCAAGCTAAGAAACAGCTCTATACACACCTTTACCGTCAAGTGGCCCCCTCGACCCCTGCCCGCATACAACTCCTTTGTTGTATTATTATTGGATTATTATAATCCTAAGGAAAACAATAGGGCCCTTCATACTTTCAGTGCTTGGGCTCTACAATCCTAAGGATTTCATGTGATTGAAACTTGGTGAGCATCATGCCAAGACATTGATGACATAGAGCTGGTTATTGTGAGTCACAGTCATAGTGCCACCAACTGGCAGAAGGAAGTGTGTCACTTAAAAACATAAAAGAGTTTCTTAAATTTACCCAAGTCACTTCATACTTGACCAGAAAAAAGAAGAGATATAGAAAATGCTAAACTGTGAATAAACTGTTGACTTGGAACAGGAAGTGTCTCTTATCTTCGGCATGCATTGACAACAGTGACAACTGTGCGTAATTTTCTGAGAAGCACCGGGTGGCGATGGCGCTGTAGTGCTTGAGCCCGTCATCCCTTCTTGCAGCTATATATTTTTTTCCAGGGTTTATACCACCTTGGGGTCCCTTAAAATGCCTAATAACTCTTAAAACCTGTCACACACCTTGTTGGCCATTAGGTCTGGGCAACGGCTGGCACGTGGCTCAGTAGTGCCCCCTGGTATGGGGCACGAAAAGATAATGTATATATCATACATACATGGACGCACCTGTGGAAAACTTGGTACATGTATTGGTCTTGTCAACCCAAACACTTCACACTGACACCCATTAGCTCCACCAACCGGATGTTCATTTAGGATATTCTGCATCCTGTGAACTTTTAAATACTCCTCCTGGGGATTTTATGTGATCATCACCAAACCTTGTAATAATCATGCCAAGATATTGAGGATAAAAAATTGATAAGGGATTTTTGATATCTCAAAGAGTGTTGCCATGATGAGGTGATACAGTTTTGGCAAAAAATAGAAACAGTAAGTGTCTCATATCTTCTGGACGCATTGAGTGATTTACTTGGGAAATGTTTGGTGTTGTCAGCTGATCCCAATGATGTGGATATTGTAAGTCACAGTCATAGTGCCACCAAGTGGCAGCAGAAAGTGTGTGATAACAGACTTACATACTTAGAAGAACCTAATACAGTTAAATGCATGTGACAACCATGCGTTGTTGCATTGTTTTTTTAGAAGCAGTGCTTGGGCCTATTATTGCTGCTTGCGGCTACATTTTTGATTGTATTTTGTAAAACAATGTTTATGAAACAGAATTTAGTTCTAAGAAACAAAATGGAATAAAGTAAATGACTGTATTGATGTATTATCAAATAGCCTATAAAAGAGCCAACTGAGCAGTCTATATTAATGCTATTTTGTTTGATACCATGGGTGTTAATGTGTGTTTGGATATGTATTGGATTTATTTTTTTAAGTATTTTTTTAATATACGAATATATTAAGGATTAATTAATATACTTTTGTTGCTTTATAAGAAAGCAACTGATATGCAACTATGACAACTAATAATCCCAGCATTATGGCATATGGGCAGTTTGATAAAAAAATATGAATTCTGGTAGTATATATCTAAATATTATCTGCTGATGATGCAATAGATAATCACGAATGTATCAATTTACCATTGTTTTTTATTGTTATGTTTTTCTTACATTTTTAACAGTTATTCTGAACTTTCCTTTTTCATGAAAATATATTAAATAAATATACGTTGTTTTAACCTAATCCAGCCCGTATTTCTAAACCAGCACAATAACACCAGAAGGTTTCATTTCATATTTACTCTCCGGCACTGAGCTGAACAGATAACCACATGATTAAAAACCTAATGGTTTCTATGTACACACTGCACAGTATATTTACTGGACATACTTTGGTTCTGCATGACTGTGCTGCTCATTCCAGGTGACACAGGTTTCTTTACACTGTGAAACCGGCTGGTCTAGTGTTGCCTTGTTCTCTGTTATTCCAGGAACTGCAGTCAGCTCTAAACCCTGTGTTCCAAACCTGTCTGGCTGGCTGCACTTACTCAGGTAGAAAGAATTTGTCGTCACAGAGACTGACAGAGTCACCTTGATGGAAACTAGGTGTTTACAGAGACAAAAGCTATTTTAAGTATCAAAAATATATATTACAAAAATCTTGCCCCACATATAAATACATATTTTAAATGTTTTTGTTGGCATATCATCCTGTTGTATGGTGTTTGTCTCTATTTTATTAAATGTTTACTAGATAATATTGAATATCATTAAATGATCTAAGTAAATGTATGTAAAACTCAAATTAAGAAGTCCCATGGCAGTTTTAAAGATCCTGGATGCTGTGTCAGCTTGTACGTTCAGAGCAACCAGAAAAGCTTGTTCAATAGAAACTAGTACAGCACATTAATTCTTCTGGAAAAGTCGAAAGTGTCTCTTGGTGTTTCTAATTAAGGGTTTTTCCTCTGGTTTCACTGTCCTGCATCTCACTGCATGGTTGGGTGTGTCCCACAATCCCACAATCCTAATCACTCTGATCAACAGAAACTTGTAAGATCCCACCTAGATCTAAAGGCTTCTGTATGTCACAGAAGCAAGTTCTGTGACATACTAAAATGAAGGGGTGGGCATGCCATTGATTGTTTGTTTTTGCTCACAAAAAATCTGAGCTATTGCATCAGGCACACAAATGCAAGGCTGGGTAAGTGGTTCAACAAAAGCAATGCAGCTGAATTTAACTGTGTCAATTTAACAAAAGCAATGCTTGTCAAATTAATCCAAATGTACCTATTTAGGACAACAAGTGCAGCTCATTTTGTCCAGTACTTAGGGACACTTCATTGGAGCTAATGGAACCTTAAAATCCAGTCATTTTAACACTGTGATGTGTATCTTCCAAAAGAAGCAACACAATTTGGCAGACAGAATGGTGGTTTTAGAAGAAGTTGTTCATCTTGCTCACTGTCTTCCATTTTTTATTGCATTCCGTAAACCCATAATCCTTTGCACCGGAAGGCATGTCTCATTTCCTCCTTCGGCAGCGGCAGCAACAGGCGTAGCAGCGTCCCACTTGCTCTTCATCTTCCTTCACCGTGTAACCTGCCTGGGTGTTCTGGTTTCCGTTCCTGACCCCTCCGTAAGCCGACACATTTGAGTGGTTGTTCTCTCCTGCCGTTTGGAAGCTGCTGTAAGGGTTCAAGGAAGAGGTCCGGTTGCATGAGCTCTCCAGGGCCATGGGGTTCATGATGATGGTGCTGCTGTCAGCCTGAGATCGAAGCTTGGCTCGAGGGATGATGACATCACCATATGGGTTTTCAAGAGAGATATTCATGGTGTTAGGCTGGGGAAGACAGTTAAAAACGAAAAAATCAAAAGCCTTCTTACAGTTATGGATCAGATCAAAGTACCTGCCTCAGTCACTTAAACTTTATTGAAAGCATTACTGTTCCAAATATCTGATTTTTTAAATATTCTTAAGGGAGGAAAAGAACAACATTTATTCTTTGCTTGACAATTCAAAGCACCAAAGTTTTGTTAAAATTGTATTTTTCCGTCACTTAATGCTATTACATTTCAGTAAAATAATCAGTGATTTAAGTACGCTACCAGTCACAAAGAAAAGACTCATTCTTTATGATCATTTTGCCCAAATATTGGATAACCTATAAATTAAAGACATCAAAACTATAAAATAACACAAATGGAATTAAAAATATTAAACAAATTTATTTTCAAGTTTAAAATAACTACCGTGTGCCTAGCAACTAGCTATACAGTCTGGTCTCTTAAAACCTTAAAGAAACGTTGATTCATTTCTTTATTTCTTTATTGTATTTGTTTTAATTATTAAGTTCTCGTACTTAACACAGGTCACGTTTATCTTGTCATTTTAAACTATTTATGATTTATTAAAATAAAGAACATGAAAAAGAAAAGAACAGAAAAGAAAGAACGAACTTGCTTTGGACACGCTTATGATTTAAACACATAAAGCGTTTACCGGTGGAGACCTGCGGCTGATGTGTTCCGTGCGATCCGCTTTCAGTCCTTAAAACAGCTGCACACTGTCGCCTGCTGGGAGTTCGGCTCTTCTGTGTGTCTGAAGGTGAAGCAAACCTGGGCTGCCGGGCTGCCAGGAGGAGCTGACCGACCGTGAGTCTTATTTAAACACGGTTCATGTGTATGAAACCACGCCCGCGGGGATTCAAGTGTGCGTGCGTGCGTGCGTGTTTTGGGGTATGTGGAAAGGAAGCGTTAAATCCTTAATTATTATAAAATTATAAAATATACATTTAATTATTATAAAAATATTAATGTAATGAAAGACACTTTTCTCTAAATGATAACGCAAAGCAGGTATTTCGACTGGAAGGAAATATACGAAGTCTATGAATGTTGTTATGCAACAAAACTACCGGGCTACACGTCCTGCCCACGAGTTGGTTCAGCCGAACAGTTGACCTCAGTTAAGCATTACAAATCTGACATTTAAGCATTGCTACACATAAGACTTTGTTTAGAACGGGCGAATGGCAATTATATTGAGAAACAAAAGCTATTGTTTGGGGTTTGTTGCTGTTGAAACCTTTATGTTGCTACTATAAATGTAAGGTGTACGTCATCAAATACCTCAAACATTGCATAATTGAGAACAGGCAAGAATAATAGTATGCTGTTAAATTACAAGTAGACACAAAAATGTGTGTGGTTTTTAATTGTGGTTCATAATTATCTACTAACAACTATTTAACATTTTTCTAATCTTGTTTAATTGTCATGCATGTAGTTTCTATGGCCTCATATTAATGAACAGACTAAACAGAACTATTGCATTAAATGAATAGCAGGTTACTTTATGTACTTTTCTTTATGTCGAAGTCAAGATAGGTCACATTGACATTTCTTGCAAGTTGTAAATCATTAATACAAACTTACCATTGCAAGGTTAAGGTAAACAGACCGCTTTAAACACTGATCTGTTATAGACTTGTTCGGTAACCGATTGTTTATTTTAACTTTATTTCTAACTTAAAGAGTTACAAATTGCAGCTTTAAATCCACTACAAAAAACTGTATTCGCAGCACCTAAAATACACACTTTCATTTACATAGACAGCGGGGTCCAAAAGTTTCTGTATGATTACAATTCAAACAAGAATTTACATGTATGTAGTAATTGCTCTGATGGAATGCTGTCAGAATGAAACATTCACTGACAGAACACAAAATTAATGCACACATACAGGTTCCAACACATTCCTTTGAGCCCAGAGAATGTGGCCATTGCTGACTAGCAAGCTAAAAAGGATGCTGTGATGAGTGTTAAGGAACATCTGAAATGTGTGTTAAGGAGATGACAGGCTCAAATTAACCTTCTACACACACAATCATACACATAGACCTACAGATCACCCACATATTTCCTGTCACACTTTAGTTTAAATTAGTAAAACTTAGTTAAATTAGTATTAACTTAGTTTAATTGCCTACAGATGATTGAAATGTGAAGATTATTATCTGATGTATGTCAAACAAGGCTGTGCTTGACAATGTTCTGTGTTCAGAAGTTAAGAAGGTCGCTTGACAGTTACTTCCGTCCATTACAATAAACAGTATCCCTAGTAACAGCATATGCAAACATAAGTAACAAAAGGGTAAGGGTGGTTAGGCAGACCAAAACAATAGAAATGATCAAACGCTTCCTCCATCACTCCATAAAGTGCTTGAACATGTATTTAAGAAACGCAGTTAATATGAGTTAATATAAGCTTGCTATACCATGATGTTGACTGCTGTCCACTTTGTTACGTGTTACAAAAAAGGGAGTTAACAGTTTCTGTTGCACAAGATTTTCAAAGTTATCTGTTATGTTAAGAAATTAGGATGGGAGCTGATTTTACAGCCACAGGTAAATAAATTAAACAGTACATCAGATAATGATCTGATGTCTGCAGAATATAAATGTCATCAACATTTACACCATAGGACAGTATTAAATCTAAAGTATGATTACGACAATGAACGGGTCCTGACACATTGTGATTAAAATGGGGCTGGTGGTGCACCTAGGGGCCTGTATACAGTAGCCTGTAGAAATGACACACTCGATTTATCATTTACACTTGATAGGGTGTTAAACTGAGCACCATCACTTTAAAAAAATTTTCTGAAATCAGGGTTTATAAATCAGGGTTAATCTATATGTTAATCTGTGTTACTCTAAAAATATTCTTATAAAGTACAGCAACACCTCAGCTTTGCCTTTTGGACGAGGCTCATGCTTATATTTGTAATTTTGGGGGAGAGCATATTACAGTGTTCGACATTGTACTAGCAGATTCACACACCTATTTATTATTAGTTACATCACTGCTACTCTCAACCCTGTGTGTCTGTTCAACTAACTGAGCTTTATAAAGAGTTGAGAGTTAAACATTCAAATCATGGATGTACGTACAATATCAAAAACATAATGTCTTTGGTAATGATGATGGGATATGTTCTTATTGCGAGAGCATGTCTATGAGAATGATGCAGTCATGGCTTGCATCTTTTCTCTATAAGGCATCTGTCAGAGAGATAAATGCTTCCCAGACTGGCCTGTCACACTGTAGACCATTGTCAGCAGGCTCATGGTTACGTTCTCAGCTCGGGATGAGCTTTGTTGCAGCATCAGAGGGTGCTCTGCCACCTCACTTCCCTCTATGGTGTAGCAGCGGGGGTTATGTTGAGTCCCCAGGTTGAGCGTGCCTGGTGGTCAAGAGAAACATCTATGGCTTAACCCTGCATAGATGTGAGATGCAAAGAATTTGCACTTTCTCTGTGCACCAATCTCACAAGATGGCATGTTCAGGGTCAAGGACTTCGCTCAGCAGTTCTCTGTGGTGAAGAAACAGATGGAGGCAATTAAGCACATCCTGTCCCTGCTGTTTACAGAGCATGTGCCCCCCCGACAGGTCCATCCTCCTGCGGCCTCAGCACTGACCCCAGCTGTGGACCTGTGGATCCTTCTCGTCTTACAGGAGAACACCTTCCCATCAGCAGTGTCCTGGGATCATCCAGCGGTTCCCCAAGCAGCCAGAGGACACCCTGTCTGGCTTTGGGCACCTCCAGGCCGTTGCTGTCCGGCCCTGTGTCGGGTTTTGTCCTCACCAAAAGGGCAATTTTCTCCCCCTTGGGCACTTACGGTCAGACACTTTATTCTTCTCTGGGCGATCATGACATGAATTTCTCATCTCATACCGAGACAGATCATTCTAATGTGCTAGGGCTTTTACAGCCCTTATTTCATCGTACCCAAAAAAGGTTTTGTGCCCTATTTTAGATTAGTACTGCTAGAACAAGGCACTCCACAGAATGCTGTTCATGATGTTGACGCAGAAGCGCATCCTGATGTCATGGAGGCTGCCGTTGCTCCCCTATGTGAGCAAGATGTCTTGATATCTGGCTAATTGTAGCTCAGAAGAGAGCAGTTGTGTGCACCCAGGGACCTTGTGCTTCAGTACTTAGACTGGCTGGGACTTTGGGTCAACTGGGAAAGAGCAAATTTTCCTAAGTGCAAAGTATCCCTTTTCTATGTATGGATCTGGACTTGATCTCCATGACAACGCATCTCAGCAATGAGCGCACCCAGACAGTGCTGACCTGCTTGTCAGGCTGGTGTGCAGTGTGCAACAAGCATGCAGTATCTGGGCTTTAAACAGGGCCCTGTCTGAGCTGGCCCACGTCTGAAGTGTCATACTGCTGCTGGACATTCTGTGCAATGTGGTGGTCCGCTCGGACAGCACGTCCGCTGTGGTGTACATAAATCATCAAGATCTAAATTCTGTGTAAGATATCTTTAATGACGTCATAGACATTGTCAGGTGATGCGTCACACATACACAAAGATAATCTGAGATATCTTTAAACTTTGACTATTCAAAATTATATGTTCAGATATCTCAATTGAGTCTTGTCCTTTGTGCAATCTGCTTTCTATCACGTGATGACAATATGATGTGACTGGTGAAATTTTTTGATAATGGCTTTTACCAGCTGTATAATTCAAACCTACATACCAAATTAAATGTTCCTACTATCTGTGAAAATTATGACTGAACAAATCTTGAAAAAAATGCTAATCTATAATTTCTTTAAATGGAGAAAAAACAGTAAAAGTGTCACACATATAAGTTAATGAATCCATTTAAAAAGAATATGCCAGTCCACATTTTGTGTCCCTCCTGTTTGTTCTTATGCACCTTTAAAACATATCACACAAACAGCGACTCCAAGAGGTCATAAACAGAAATGGTGTATTTCTTTAGTCTTTGTATTGTAATTATCCACTGTATTGTTCAGAATATCCTAAATAGAATATGCTAAATGACTGCTACAGAATTACCTGATTATAGGTCATGGTTTTTCTAATGTTGGTTATCATTAGAAGCTACAGTCAAGACAAGTGTGTGATTTTCAATTTCGAGTAGGCGAGGTAGACCAGCCATGCAAATAACACCTGACCAAATTTAATTTCTGATGAGACAAGCTGACACAGTCAAGCAAATCTATCAGGAATTCTAAAAACTATCGGGGTATTCCTCATCATTTCTGAGGTAATGAGGTAAGCCTTGATGGTCTCATATAAAATCTCATTTCAGATGATGCAAGCCTAATTTTAGATGATGCAAGGCTTACTCATTGCAGAAGGTTTGAGGGTTTTACGGCCTAGTGTGAGTGAGATGTTGATTCATATCAATCCAGCAGCTGCTGCAACGAGATGGAGTAGCACAGTGGCCAGAAGAGTGTTTCATGTACCTCAACAGTCTGTGGCACATTGATGGCAACTTGTGCCTTATAAGGTTAGTTTAATATTAGTTGAGGTAGGTATTAGTTGAATATTATATTTCTGCTAATGCAGCACAAAATGGTGTGACATGGTGTGTCACTGGGATGCAAGTGTTGTAAACCTGCATTAGCCAGTTCTGACAGGTTAAAGGAAAAGTATATAAACACCTGAACACCCCAGCCATATATTCTTGCTAAGTTTAGTTCACAGGTAAACACTTTAATGTGGGTGTACAAATGATCACGTACTAGTCCCTAAACTAATACACAAACAACTGGTAAATAAACGCAGACATCTCATAAACTACAGAAGTGCAGACCTAAGCCCTGACAATATGATTCTAAAAAAATTTACAAATTTTTACATTTAAATTTGAAAATGTCAATTTATAATAATCAAGCCATTTTTCAAAGTCTTGATTATGTTTTTGGGGTGCAATACAATAAGTGTTCATGCTTTGTTTTAAAAAAAAACATTAGTTTTCACGTATTTTATCTTTATTCAACACTGCTGTTTTCATTCTTATAAAAATGGCTTTTAAATGACCTTAACTGTGGAATCAATCAAAAATTAAAAGCACTCTAATGCAAAAGGAAATCCAGTGGATATTTAACCCAAAAGCAATGTGTGCGTGAATATTTACCTTTGCTTTAAAAGCGTCAACCATAGACTCAACTATAAAGAACTTTTCATTTGGGGATATTGTTCTAATAATAGATGATTAAATAGATGAGCGAATCATGACAGTGTTTCCAGGCAAAAAAGAATGTTTTACTTAAAACTAAGACCAATACCTTGAAAAGGCCGATTGACATGTTATGCCTCATCTGTGAAATACACTGTTAACTACGCTCAAATGTGTTTTTTTCCGAGAAAACTGTTAAGGTCAACAAACAAGTTGTAGAACTATTAAGTGAACTTGATACTTTAAACAATAAATAAGGATATGGGTAGAATATGGTTTCACGAACTACAGAGTGTAAGTGCCTAAGTAAGAAGTGAAAGAAAAATATGGATTGGAGTCAAAACTCGGAATAATTGGAAGTCAATTACATGTCCAGTACAGGAGTAAAGAGTCTTTATTCCTGTCCTGTAATCTTTCATTTGGAATCTTTGAAAATGTGACAATGCCAGTAACAACACAAAAACACAAAAATGAACAGCACAAAACATAATAAGCAAATCAACATGGAAAAAGGAGCATGCAGTATCTTAATTCTTACTGAAACTGGAAGTTAAATCTTTTCTGGTAAAAACAAACTGCTTAATGCATGCTGTGCTACATAATTATTTTTTTCTTTTCTATGATTCAGTGTACAGAAAAACTGGGAAGAGAACATTACCATCTAATTAGAGTTAAGATGGACAAATGGACACTTTGTTACCCCTGCAGAGATCACAATACAGCTTTTTATATCGTGCTTTATGAACAAACATCAGCTTTATTCTTAACATGTTAAGCCTGTAGCTTATAAATAGAATTATCCATTGTTATCAAATGACATACATGACTGACAAAAGCTTGTAGTTCAATTGTCTGACCGTGTAGTTCAATATTATGACCCAAAGCATTACACAAACTGAAAAAAACTGGAGTTCTAAAGAGAAATTCACACTGACAGAGATTTGCAACAACAAAACTTCCGGAGGACATTCCTTTTTAATGAGAGAGGGGATTTGAGGCAACACAAACCCCTACACAGATTTGTTGTGCAATTCAACAAAAGCTGTGTCCAAAACCTGAAGCAGTTTCCTTGCTGCCCAATCAGTCAGTAACCACACTGACCAAACAGGCAGTGGTTTTAATAAGGGTACCATCCCAAGGAAGGCACCATAATGTCTAGAACAAATTTAAGCGAGTTGTAGGCATAACCAGTATTTACTGGTGCTTGGCTACAGTGGTGATTTCAGAGTCACAGACTAATCAAAAATACGGGATATCGTAGACAGGGAAGGATGTATATTTGCAACGTTCAAAAAGTAGCCAGATGGAGCTATCTTAGTCAAAAACTGAAAAAGTTAATGCAAAGTGAGGCACAGCCTGCCAACGTGATTACAGACAGTGTAGCTCACTTGCTCCGCCTTCTAAAACATGAATACAAGCAGTAACTTGGTGACCTCCAGTGATTAAATCGATGCCTCTCTGTCTACAGTCATTTAGGAGTGGTTGTTAATAGTCATATGAGTTATATTAAAAACAACAATGACTACATTAAGTATTAAGTAAATATCAAGAGTAGCTAAAAGCTCCCTAGGGCTGGGTGGAGACATTAGCATACTGGAGACATTAGCATGGTTTGTACACAACTTTCTCTTATTCAGTGTGCTGTGTATTCTCTCGATGTGCCTCGAAAGATAGCCTCTAGAAACTAGAAGTACTATCACAAGTCAAATAACCTGAAGAAATCTACAAAGTGTGTTATCGTCCTTCCGTGTATACACTGTCGTGAGATTTGCATGTGTCATCATTTTCTAATGCAACACAAACCTGCTAATCTGACAGAAAACACCAGGAATGGATGGGAAAGCTGAGATAGTGCTTGATGTTGAAGTCAAAGTGTCATTTACTGTCATTCCAACAATACAGCAAATTGTGTACCAAAAAATGAGATTTTGTTTTTCCAAGCTTAATGTGCAAAATAAGTACAGACACAAGAAAAGACAACATATGATCATGTAAGACAGTCTAAGCTAAATATTTTCAAAAGCTGTACAAAAACTATACAAAACTATAAAAAACTAAATAAATTGCACAGTTTTCATAACTGAAGCATTGTGCTCCAAGGTGAGTTCCCACGCATGGACACACTACACAATGTACACACACACACAAAACAGAAGTCTGATAAGACCAATGACGTCTAATCTCCCTCATTATGCCGGCAGGAGGACATTGTGAACCAGGAATTCTTTCTCTTTGCTGCCAACATGTGAAATCAGAGAGGCGCAAATATGCTGCAGCAAGCAAACCGGCAGTTCTTAACTATTTTAATCCACATGTCTCTGCTCCATTCTGATAGCCTGATCTAACACTGTTATATCATTGAACATAACACATAGCTTTATCATTTATCCAGGCAGAAAAGCAAAGAAGAACATTTTAATGAACTATTTCTCCCAGCTAGTAACTGCAAGTGTACGTACTGCAAGAAAAAGTGTGTTCTTTGCTACCATCTAGTGGTGAAAAAATGCTTTATTTTGTAGTTGTTATAATACCTCAAAAGTTCTGTTCATAACTTTTTAACTATGTTTCCCTCTCAACATTGTTCACTTTCCCTCTCAAACTGTTTTTGACCATATAAGGTGTGTTTATCTAAAATATTTTAAATAAAAACATTTAAGTAATGTCTTTTAAACACAATTATTAATGTTAATTATGTTGGCTTGAGAAAGCCTCTGCATCACAATGTCATAGAGACTTGGGGGTGGGCTCAAATCGCTCGGCTTAGCAAGCAGCAACAAATGGTGACATGTCAACCTCATAGCCAGGCCCTAGCTACCGGTTACAGTACCCTAGCAACCACCCCATGATTTCCATTGATTTTCCATTGATTTCCATTGACAAAGGTGAGAGGCATCAGAGCATCACTCTGGAATGAAGAGAATCTTAATGGAATGTTCAGATCTATCGTTAAACTTTCAAGCTTTCCAAACTACCACAATCTTAATTAATTCAAACTTTATTTACTATTTTTAACCTTTACAATAGGCTTTCTTAAGCCAACATAACGTTTTTCAAAGGCTTTATTCTAATCAATAAGATACAAGAAGCTGTGCAATATTATAAATGTCACAGCTAAAGAAAAGTATTGTTACGAGCAAGAAATTTTGTTCTTATTTTGTTCTTGGCCAAATAGGATGCATGGCAGCTCATGTCAAACCGTGCCACATGGCAGTATTCACATATAGCATTTCCTTTCATATATCTTTATTTAGTTTTAGCACAGCTGGAACAATTGCTTGTATTGAGCAATCAGCATATATGACCATAATGTTACATAACAACATTATGTTTTCCTCCGACAACTAATAATGTTTATCTACTGTTGGAAATACACTGTAGCTACATGAAGGAGGTGATTCAAGTTTTCAGCATTACACTGATGACTGTGAATGCTCTGTTTTTAGTAAACTGATAGGAGCCTTCTTATTCCATTCACATTTTTTCCACTTGTCTAATATGTATATGTTCATGTTGTTTTTACAGAACTAAACCCAAATCTGTTCAGGCCATGTGTCTGATCCATTCGTTTGGACCATGTATTCGCTTTTCTCCTAATTTTACAAGATAGAGATACATTAAGCAGCTAAAAAATAAGAGCTGACCCTGGACCAGTTAATGCCAGAAGCAGTGATATTTTGAAAATACGTGAACTGCAGTAATGCAACTATGGACTAATTAAAAAAATGTCAACAACCTCCTCCCACAATCGTTTTTACCATGGGGGCAAACATGCCTTCTGTATGCGTGTGTGCGCGCAAGGCAGGTTCACAGCGACAGGCAGTACTTAAATATTAAACACTTTGGAGAAGTACACCATTGTTCACCCTCTATTTCAGAGAGGCAGTTGTGGTTGGTTGGGAGCAAACGCCAACAAAGGCAGAGCCAGTGCTGCTGTGAATTGTGAGCAGAACTTCAGAGAAAGCAAGCCAGAGAGAGAGAGAGAGAGAGAGAGAGAGTGCACTCAGGTGTAAAACCATCTGACAAAGGACTTGAACCACAGAGAAACCAAGACCAAACTGACTGTAAAATGTTAACAGAAGTTGGACTTTTGGTACATTAAACATGAATGGACCTGTGAGTAGAACACCAGAACTTCAAGAGACTGGGGGTCTACAAAATAGACCTGGAAAGGAAGAAGACAGGTAGACGTTCTTCATGGAAAAGTTTCTTTATAAACTTTGTAGGAAATTGCATATATAAATTGCATATAAAATATTAAAATATAAAATGTGTTTTTGCTGACTTTAAATAACAAAATTCAAATGAATGACAAATCACAAAGGTTGTTAAAATGTTGGTGAAATAAATGCATTTTGAACATCTAAGATCATTTTCTAAGAATATTTATTTTTATTTCTTACAGTTGTGGTTGAAATTATATTGAGTTTTATTAAATGATATGAATGCCACGAAATAAACACGCTCTCACTATTGACAATGAAATCAGTTGCCAAGTCACTTTATGCCATTTATGCAAATAAAACATTTTCCATGAAATATTTTGTTGATTAAGCAGATTGAGCACATTGTATGGATGTATGTGTTGACAGCTGGTTGTGAAAGTTTGTAAGATGATGTAAAGCTATTAGGATCTTTTATTATAACCTTGCATCTAATTCTGCACGGCCACTAATGGTAAACAGATACAACCAGCTCAGCTTACACATTGACTTGCACCTGATGACATTTAACTAGTTGAAATGTAGTGAAATAAAGATATATTTTTATAAAAACAAAAACAGTGGTCCTAAAAAGTAGTTAGGCCTTTCTGGCAGTTTTATAATGTATAAACAAAATATCAAACCAATAATAACTAACCTCACTTTTCTAGGTCATTTTATTGCTTTGTGTAAAAAAACAAAAGTGTTTCAATGAGAGAATTGAAAATTCCAACTGACAAGCAGGAAAGGTCCAAAAGTCTTTTTGTCTACATCTCGAATACAAAGAGATGCTTGTATCATGTTGAGCTCATTGTTTAGGATCTCAGATGGTGGTGTGGACGTGTCTGAAGTATCTGCTGAGGGGGATGTGGAGACAGGGGCACAGAGCTCAAGGGACAGCCGGAAACTGGACTGCATCATCTGCTACAGTGTGTATAATTTGGGAGAGAGGCTCCCTCGCAAGCTCTACTGTGGACATACATTTTGCCAGGCTTGTCTAAAGCGCTTGGATACCCTCATCAATGAGCAGGTGCAGCTGTGCAGTAATAATCACAAATATCAGCCACAAATATATTGTTGACCCGTTTAATGTGTAAGTTTAGGTGCTAAGATGCATCATACATAAAACAATCTAGTTTTATTAAAATGCTGTTATCAGTGACATCAGTGAGATCTACAGAACTACTGTAGATTTTTATAAACTCACCTGTGAGCTTATACCTGTGCATGTGTGTAAATATAATGCAAAATTAATTCCTCTTATTCTATTGTAATATGTTTAGCTAAACACTTTTATGTTGATTTTTCTTTAGAGTAACATTGGGCATTGCTGTTTGCTTGAATAACCCATAATGTCAAATAATAGTGCGATTTTGGGGCATTTTACGAATTCTTTTTAAACCTGTTTGGAAAAAAGAATCTGGGTTTTAACAAACCCCTATTCCAAGTTTTAAAATTTTGCACAGACACTGTCTCAAGTTATAATTTTCTTTAGATATAAAATTATTTTGGTGGAATTTCCAGTGGAACCAGTGGTGCAGAAAACATTTAAAAAATATTCATTCTGTACAATGAAACCAGAAAATAAAACAACAGTTAAAAATCCTGATGACAACTAATGCTGCTCAGTGGGCTGATATACTGTGGATTACACCTCTGCTGTGTCACCTTTCTGACTGACATGATTCTTCCCCCATAGATGTGGATCCCCTGTCCACAGTGCAGGCAGAACACCCCTCTTCCTCGTGGGGGGGCAACTGCATTGGACCTAGACCTGGCAGCATTTCTGGGTGTTAAAGCTGAGGTGGAAAACCAAAGAACCTACAGCCAAAAAGCACTGCTGGACACCAAGAATTTATTTTTAAAACAGCCAATCACAGATCAGCCTCCCTCAGCTTGGATCAATGTGACCCTGGCTGAACATCGTAACCACAGGAGTCCCTGTTGCAAGCATTGTCTGCTCTGCTGCTGGTGGTGCTGATGCTCTTTTAACTGTTGAAGGTTTATGAATCTTGTTTTACTTTGCAAGGGGCCAAGACTGAACGCCCAAAACTGAGAGGTTGCAAAATAGTGCTTGAGCAAAAAATGTTGACGCACTTTATTTCCTGCAACTAAAGACTGTATTTGGGCACCCAGATGAATCTGTGATGGAGCAGATTCTGTGAGATGAGAAGAAATGAGAACTTCCATCTTCTGTGTCTGAGTAGACTTGAAATGGAATGGAATAGACCTTAGGGTAGAACATCTGCTTGTTGCAACCTTGCAAAACTACAGGGAACATTTCATTATAATCATGCTTTTTTTAATTCAAGCGAATTGTTGGACAATAGGTAAGCAAACAAATCCAAATGTTCAATCTCTTTAAAAAAAACTACAAAAGAAAGAGAAAGAAAACTGAATGTAAAGTTTTAATTAGATTTTGACATCCAATTTGTTGATTAAAAAAACAACATTCAGGTAATTATTAAAAGGTAGTTATTAAAATCAAAAGTCAGCACTCACAGTCTAGGGTTGTCTTTAACAAACTCCCACACAAAAAACAAAATTAACATCTTATTCTGACATCCACAGTTTGAATGTTCGGTCATAGGAGCAGGTTGCAATGAGCTGTCCATCAGGTGACAGGTCAAGCCCCATAACCTTCCCCTCATGCCCTGCTAGAGTCTTCAGAGGAGACCAGCCAGGATGGGTCCACACCTTGGCTGTGTTGTCATATGCACCAGTCAACAAGAAGTGCCCATCTGTAGCTAAAAGGGAAAAAAAGGTCTGTTAATGTTGACTGCAAGAATGCTTCCAAAAAGTAAAAAAACAAGGTTAAGAATGAAGGTGTTTTAAGTCTGCCTTGAATGTTGGGATGATCTTGTTTACAAATTGAGCACAGATGAATGCAGTGTTGTAAATACTGGTGAATACTCATTTTATATGAGTTGGGGGCATGTCAATGAACAAATCATGTTGGATGTTATTTGGTGTTGATCACAATAAATGTTTTATGTTGGAAGTACAATTAAGTTTGTATGCTTTGAGTAATTTTGGTGAATAAGTGACAGTTGGTCTATAGGAGTGCTAATATCTGATCATTTTGTTAAATTAGGTGATAACTCTCTTTCTTGACTTACGCTGGAACTTGACAGAGGACACAAGGTTCTGATGAGAAGGAATTGTGTATATACACCTCCTCTGCCGGAGGTCCCACACTTTACAGGTATTATCTCCACTTCCTGTTGCCACATGGTAACTACACAAGGAAGATTTTAAGGTTAATAAAGATCCAATGAAGCATTCCAGAAAATAATTATGCTCTTATGCTCTTTATTACCCGTTTGGTGAGAAGTTAATGCTGTAGATCTCTTTGAGGTGACCCTCCAGGAACATCACACAGCGGCCAGTACGCAGGTCCCACACACGAGCAAATGCATCCAGACCACTGAAATCATTAAAGCTTGTTAATATGAATAATCTGCATTTCTACACAATACATTCTATTTAATAAGCAGGCTTAGTATGAACAGCACTGTTCAGCTCATACTGTGGAGTGTCTCAGGGTTCAGTGTGAGGGCCTTACCCAGTTCCTGCAAGCGAGCCATCTGGGTGAAAGTGCAGGTCATGGACGCCTTTGCTGTGTCCCTCCTGATGCAGAATTTCTTCTTGAACGTTAAGATCCCAGAGTCGCCATGAATTATCATAGCTTAAAAATGCATAATAGAACATTTTAGAAATGAACAGTCAAGTACAGGAAAAAAAAATACATTTCAACACAAACATTCTGTAAGTGACTGCAAATTAACTAAAATCTCTTATTTTTGTCATTATTATGCTGTACGTAGAAATCCACAATTCAATGAGACATGAAACATGTCCTGTTTTTTCCCCTTTTTCCAAAAAGTGCTTTGTTAGATTTTCATTTACATAAAATAAACGATAAACATAAAAACAAATATTCTTACCAAGTTGTGCCAAGAAATCGTCCAGATGGGTGCCAGGCCACCCGTGACACCCTCACGGAGTGCCCTTCAATGTCTGCTACAGGTTCATCACTACAGATACAAGGATACATGAACATTATAATATTCTACTTCAAAACCTGAGACAGATCAATCACCTGACACATACGTACCTGTCTAAACTCCAAAGCTTAACAGTGCCATCTGCAGCACAGGAGGCCATATTGACATCTGACTCATCCAATGTCAGTGTGGCTTGAGGGTGAAAGTTAATCGCTCCTACATTCGTTTTATGACCTGAAGATGAAGAGACCAATTCATGTTAAGTGCTATTTCAAATGTTACATCGGAACTGTGTAGTTAAACAATATACGAATGATGGACAATGACAAGTACGGTAACAGGAAATACTTGCCTCTTAATGTGCGAACAAGCGTACAGTCTGGGACTTTCCACAACTTACACAAACCACTCCTACAATTGACGACAAGAGCGTATTTACTACAAAAACAGTACTATCATATCAATAAAAAAAAAAATAACAGGTAACTTACCAAGACGCAGTCACCAGCAGCTTAGAGTCAGGGCTAAACTGACAGTAGGATATTGGACGGTCATCACCAATCTGGCTGCAGAAGTTATTCAGATTCTAAATCAAACACAAGAACATAAACAATTACACAGTCATAATTACAACACAAAAGCATGAACTTTTCCCACTTTCCAGACACGCTGTCTTACCCGGAGACTCTTGTGGAGCTCTTGTTGTCGAATTGTTCGTGTAGATTCTGGAATTTCCTTTTGGGCTCTTGCAGCATTTAACCTCTGCACCGCTCTACAGACGACAAATAAAAAGAAGTTCAACTTTTTAAATATAGAAAATCGATCATTTAGGCTGCGTTTAAACTGGCAAAAAAAAAATCCCCCCCAAAAATTTCTCACATCTGACACAGATAGGAATTCGTTGCACGTGTAAACACATAAGATCCAATTTTTTTGTTTGTTTCTCATCTGGGCTACTTTCAAATGTGAATGTAAACATGCGAATCAGATACGAGGGGTACGTGTAAACAGGCGTGACAAAAAAAAACGGATATGGACTTAAGATCGGATTGGAGCATTAAGACTTGCAGTGTAAACGCAGCCTTAGTTACATACATTTATTGCATTTTCCAATAACATCTAATTTTTCTTACCTGGGCAGTGAATACTTGGCTAACCACAGTCGTGCCTCCTTCAGTGAGGGAGGCCCTTCATGGTACCACGTCTGCTGATACTGTTCAAAACATGTGCAAGCAAAGACTTAAGTCTTTCAAAACCATTGGAGTCTATGAATACAAAGTGAACTATCTGAAACTGGGAAATGACCAATGAATAAAAATGTTTTTACTTCATCTTGAGTACGTTTGCCTTTTTCTTCATCTTTCTTTGATTTCTTCAAGGCATCAGGACCAACCACTGAAAGAATATTTCTCAGTCTGTGAATAAAACATGCAAAACAAAAATATAATAGAGAATTTGATGTATTTATTCTATCCTTGAATCTCCAACAAATATGATGTTTGTTTATATTTACATTGACACTTTGGTTCCAATGCTTACAAATCTGTTGTGTCAAGATTTCTTCATGTAATTTTCGTGTCATCGTAATAAAAAAAACTGCCTCAAACAGCCCACCCAGAGTTTCGTCAGTGACTATTAGATGCGTATTGTACAAAACGGAAAGCTTTAATCTAATTAATTACAATGCAACTGAACAGGCAAAGGTCTGGCTCTATCATTAAAAGCAGCCACTCACCTCTCACGTCTTTCAGCAGGCCCCTCCCCAAACAGCGTAATTGGCTCGCCAAGAGCTCGGAGGCAGGCCTTGACCTCAGTATCATCAGTGGAGACAGTGATTTGCCTGGCTCGCTTTCTGCGCTCAAACTCTGCCAAAACTTCAGCCTGACGCTCACTAACGCGCTCCTCCATTTCCATGGACTCGCCTGGAGAAAACGAACAGTTTGCTATCACACATGCCTACCGCCGGAAGTGCTTTACAAACCAAATTGTTTCAAGCATCAGGAGCAGAGTAATATGTTTTCTCTAGGCCTATTACTTAAACTTACCACTGGAGATATTGATATTTCCAGCCTCAATCCCAGCCTTGACAGCATCTCTGGTAGTGAAAGCTGTTCCATCACGGCTGAGGCGTTCTTTCTCCTTCTCCTCAAGACTTCCATAGAAGATCCTGGACTTTTTTACAATGGGAGCTTCGTCTTCATCCGACATCTTCTTAGAAGCAAATTGTCCAGCAGTGTAACTAAATTAAAAATAAGCAATAATTTCTTACATCGTTTATACTTATATACAGTACTATTTTGACAAGGCTTAGTACCAACCAGGCTATCAGTTAGTTAGATTAATGCATTCATATACAATAAGTATTATATTTAACATTAAATAAAATTAATATAGATTAGTTATATTAATCTATATTTAATGTTACTCGGTGTTATTAAACTCTAGCTAGCAAACAAACTCAAGAGACGGTATTCAAAGTTAGGCTGAACACTTTCTGTTAAATTAACAAAGTAGTATGATACTATTAAGTTGTTGGACACGTTGTGAAGTTCTTTGGAGTTTCATCAAATTATCACAGTGAATGAATTTAGTAATCACACAGTACTGCGATATAAAAATTTGATTGTACCATGGTGTCGCGACAATGGTTTAATAGCGCAAACGGAACCAAATTTAACTAAACTATAACTGTGTATTTATAACATTTATCTTAAAAAAAACTACTTACTCAGCCTTTGCTTTTTACACAAATAAAAACGTTTCTTTTACAAAGTCTTTTTACACGAAAACTAATACGCACTACAAACACATCCACACGACGCGGCAAACGGCTCACAAATATGTCGTCACATCCGCCCATGAGCTACGTCTCATTTCGAATCTTGCGTATGGAAGACCAGAAGGACAAAATTAGTTTTCGACTTAAACTGCGCTGCGCAGACACGTGGGGGGATATGCCACTTTGCAGTAGAAGCCAGTGTTGCTACCTTTGCCGCCAGATTTAGCACATTTTCAGAGCACATTAAAGACATTTTTTAAAAAAGCGACTAGAGACAACCGTATCTTTCTTCAGTATACTGTAATGCGCGTAGTTTTATACCCAGACAAGGCTGTGCGAGGGAAACAAATAAGGAAGACGCCGGGCATTCTTCCTCTAATTGTCATTTGACATGTAGATATAGCTAATCATTGCACACTCTTTAACTTGTTGTATGGTGTACGTAAGTACGGATTTTAGCATAGCAGCAGCTGTATGATTGCTTAATGACCACTGGTTAAATAAGTACATTAAAAGACACAAAAATGTAGAGTTTAACAAATAAATAGAATGCACAAAAATTAACGGAATTTGATATCCACTGGTGCCCCGAGGAGATTTTGTCATTTATGTTCATGTTAAATGGCATTATGTGGTTCAGTTATATTAATATTAATCTTAAAATAAAGAACATATTAATTTAACTATATGTATATAATGTCACACTTTATGTAAATTATTTCCCATTCGTTTAAATTAACTACATATTGTCGCCCCTCCAGCACATTGTATTACCTCTCGCACATAAGTGTACATTAGTATGTGTATTTACATAATATATTTATACTGCCCTAATGTTATTGTCTTTATTTTATTCTTTAATTGTACTGTTATGTGACTTGCTGATTCGTTTGTATGTGTGTATTTATTATTATTATTGTTTTGTTTTCTAAACTAACTTTTAAGGCTGAAATCTGAAAGTATTTTATTAAAGTATTTTATAAAATGTGTGTATTATCTTACTACTACTATTATCTTGTATCTTATGCCAATACCTTGTATTATTTCACAGTTACTATGCCTAAACACTACTTTATTCGAAAAGCATTTTTCCATTTTGAATTTCTCTCATATTCTTAAGCATTAGCATGCTTCAAATCAGACTCATGCCAAAGAAAAGCTCGTGCATGTTTACGCAGGAACAGCAGCAATGTGGCCATAGTTAACGGAACGATTTAGTCGCCGATGAGCAACACGTTTTACTAACATATAAAGAGTTCATTTTATAGGCCAAAACACAGCCGAGAGAGCCGCCACACCCTCATTACGTAAACACCGGGGAGGAGATGAGATCACGTGACACCTAGCTAGAGAGGGAGAGAGAGACATTGAGCGGAAACGTGAGTGTGCGGTAGAACAGTCTGCGTGCACATTTGGATCGTATTCGCTGTTTTCTTCCTCATGCGGATGTGAACACAAACAGTGTTTAGCAGCAAAGGTGAGTTGGATGTAAGCGCTCCGATCGCATCAGTGCAGTTGTGCATATGTGATCAATGACGTATGTTTGAAACCCAGCGGAGGTTTAATGTGATGATCAGGAAGAGAACTTGTTGAGAAAACATCGCTGGCCTTGCGTTCATTATGCACAGCTCTGTAGTCGAGCTCGTAGAATTGCGTCTCTTGTAGATGTGTGTATTTGAGTTTTTTGAGTCGGTCTTTATTCATGCTGTGTTGTTTTGGTCTTGAGCAGATGATGGTTTTGCGTCTGACGTAGCGTTCATTTACTTATACACTTAGTTCAACAATTTAGCGCCGTTACATGTATGTACATGTACATGTACATGTACATTTTAAATCTTTCTATAACGTAACGAGGATGTATGAAGACAGTATGTAACAGAGACGACACACAGTACTGTAATTTGATTGGAAAAGGAGACCAGTGATGTTACCATGGTTCAGCAATGTTTCATATTGTGATACCAGGGTCCAGTTGGTCAAAAGTAATTTGGCTGGATTTTGGCAATCGGATTGGATAAAATCTTGAAAATGGGTTGTTCAAAAGAAGAAAACGATTCTGAATTCGGATTAGATCACAAAATGTTTGTGCTATTCAAAATGTTTAGTAAGATTGGGATACCTTTGATCCCTAAAACCAGGATTATTCTCACCTGAGGGTGGATTTCAGGAACAAAATGTAAAATTAACTTGTATAAACAAATTTATATTGTTTATTTTGCTCTTGATTAATTTAATTGTGATAATGATAAAGTAATGAAGTTATACATTAGGCTACCAATTGTATTTAAAAAAAAGAAAAAGTAAACAGCTGTGCAGAGCTGTATTTTTGTTATGCAAACAAAATGAATCAGTCAAAGTAGTTTTTAAAAGTTGTACCCCACATTGACCATGCATGCTGTTTTTTGCATAGTGGACCACATTGTGATATGTAATCCCATGTAGAGCACTAGTAATCAGAATTCTAATCCAGATTAAACTTTGAACAATTGGCACACAACTTGTACTGTACTCATGTACATTAGAAAGCATTTTAGAGGGCTGTGATTTCAGCCACCTCAGTCTGACTGTAAAGCAGAGAGAACTTAAATAAAGGCAGTAGGAAACCACTCATTACTGGTCAGGTTAAACAGGTGTCTTGGTGTTTAGATGGAAAACACGTTGGGGTCTCATGTGGGCAGTGCTGGTTCTTCTGCATAGATTTATATATTATATGGAAATATTTTGCAGGCTGAGGTAGAAAGCATAAAACAACAACAACACATGTAAAGTGGATGGTTTGGTAAAAATATATAAAATAATAATATAATAATAATAATAATAATATAAAAATATTATTTGGGAGCTATAATATTTGTTTTATAGCTCATTATGACGCGTATAGATCTATATCTTTGTGATGGATCACATGGTTATACCACGGTGTTGAATAATGTTGAATGATTACCACATTTGAATACCATGGTGTTTTCTCCAAGTTACTATTTCTAAGATTCCAAAATAGAGGCCACATAGTTACCAGTCTTATTGTTATTATCATAAAAATGATGCGGTCAGTACATTTTTGGTCATTTTTTTTCTGTTTTAAATGATCCCAGGTCTTATCTTAATCACTGTGTGAAATTGTTTCCTCACAGTTACTATGAGCAGTGAGCTCAATGTGCCAATGGGCTCTCCAGCTCCTGAATGCTCCGACAGGCTGCAGGATGGAGGTGGGATGGACTACAGAGATTGGGTTCGTCGCAGCTATCTAGAGCTGGTCACGTCCAACCACCACTCTGTCCAAGCACTTTCATGGAGAAAACTTTACCTCAGCCGAGCCAAACTCAAAGCCTCCAGTAGAACGTCAGCATTGCTGTCTGGTTTTGCAATGGTTTGTATTACTGTGCGACTTCTAGTCTACCCCTCTGTATGTTTCAGATTGTGATATAGAATTGTTTTTGATGACACAGTATTTTATATGAATCATCTTAGTAAATATGTTGAAAAAACATGAAACATAATCTATCTGCCATCTGTAGGTTAAGGATAATTTTAGTGTTGAAAAAGGATTAGCATGTATGCATCAATAAATCAAAGGGTAAAAGTATTGCAACATATCAATATTTGATCATTTGTATCAGCACTGGTAGATAACAGATGTGTGACATTTAGGGTCAATATTGCCTTTGGGTATGTTTACAGTCGGCAGTTTACAACAGTAGCCACCCAGTTACAAAAGCTGCAGAAAATGTACAAAAATGCAGTGAAACTTAAAATGTGGACTACCAGCTATGAAATAAATTACAACCCTTGAAGCAAAATAATATATTAATCACAAAGGTTTTATAAGTTTATCATTTTTTTCAGTGGAGAAATGAATGAGATTTTTAATTCTGAAGGCCTTTTATTAAGATGTATTGTGGTTGCTATCAAATAAATAAAAACAGCTATTAGTTTTTAAGCAATCAATGAGTACTTTGACTTCAATCTCACTGCAATTTATAATGTTCTCCTGACCAGGTGGCCATGGTGGAGGTACAGCTGGAGATGCAGTACAACTACCCACGATTCCTTCTCATTGCTTTCAGCGTTTGTACCACAGTTTTAGTGGCTGTCCACCTCTTCGCTCTCCTTATCAGTACCTGCATCCTGCCCAACGTTGAAGCCGTTAGCAACATCCACAATCTCAACTCCGTCTCTGAATCTCCACACGAAAGGATGCACCACTACATCGAGCTCGCCTGGGGCTTTTCCACTGCTCTGGGAATTCTGTTGTTCCTGGCAGAGGTGGTGCTTCTCTGTTGGATCAAGTTCTTGCCAGTTGATTCCGGGGCGCAGTCAGCGTCAGTTCTTGCAGCCCTGAAGCAGAACTGTAGTGCTCCTGTGGCTCAACCGGGGCACAGCGGGTGGCAGGCGGCCTTGGCCTCCACCATCATCATGGTGCCGGTTGGATTGATCTTTGTGGTGTTCACCATACACTTCTACCGCTCACTGGTCCGCCACAAAACCGAGAGGCACCATCAGGAGATCGAGGAACTGCACAAGATCAAGGTGCAACTGGATGGCCATGAACGAGGCTTGCAGGCAGTGTGAGATCCAGGGATGTTCGCGCTTGCTCTTTAAGCTTTTAAACACATCAAAGTTTTAGGCGTTTTTTGGGGCATATTTTCTATTTTTTCTTCTGGGAGGCGCTGTGTTGTAACTTGGGGGAAGGATTAAGTCTGTAAAAACTGAGAAGGCATTACAGCAAAAAAGAGGCGAGTTTACAGGATTCAGCAAAGGGCTATTTATTTATTTTAGGTCGTAGGTCACTTGGATGTGTCTTTGTGTGTCACTTTCTGTTTCCCTTCCTTTACTAAACAAAACAAATGTCCTGTGGCTGCTTGTCTTCATGTTTTTTCCTCTTTTGTCTTCATTAGCATTTTGCCATGCAAACCTGGATTAACAGTGTGCCACAGATAATTCGACCAAATGAGTTTGTCTCGTTTCCATGAAGGATCAGAGTCACTGCCAGAGTATCACAGTATATAAATATCCAGCTTTTATAATAAATATCTGTGTGAGCTTCAAATTTGATTAGTCAAAAAGTATGATGCACCATTTACAATTGTTTTTCTCACTGTTTGGTATCTTTTTAACTGCAGAATTTGTCATTTTAAAGCTGTTGCATATGACAAAACTATCGCTTACTCTAGGTCTATATGTAGTGCAGTATTTTTGGCTTGGTCGTGAAATCTAGATGCTTTATCCAGCACAGCGCACACTTCAGTACTATGTTCCACGTAACTTCTGTTTCATAAAAGGTTGCGCAATTGTAATCGCACATCATGTATTTGTTAAGCATAAAAGAGTTTTTTACGCAAGGCCCATTGAATGTTATTTTTGTGTGCTACTTAAAATTAAAACTGTTGATGGCAATAAAAGTCAAAGGATTACTTGCTTCAAGATGGGTAAAGAATAGGCACAATACTTGAAAATTCAAAATACTTGAATAAAGTAATGTGGAGTTGGCGACCTCATGGCAGTGTCAAAATAATGTCATAATGTTAGTTCAGGGGTTTTCAAAGACGGTGGGAAATGTCGACTGTAAAAATCGAAACATCTTTTATGTTAAGTAATTTGACTACATCCCTACATTAGTGAGCGATATACATGGCAATGTTTACACTGTCAGTGTTTCAGATTGACTGATTTACTGACTGTGTCTGAGTCTGAATTGCTAGAGCCCCACATTACAAAACGCAACACTCTGATGCGACGAGCTGTATTTTTTATACAGGAGAGTTGCAAATGCTCTGTTGCAGTACATAACGCCTGTTTCACACCTCACGCATTAGTGGTGCACAAGCAGCGCGCAGCTTAACAGCCGCTGTCTGCACTGCCAAGACAATAAACGCTTTGAAGGTTTGTTTTGCATTACTTTAGAGCAGCATTATTGCATTATTCTTCCTCTTCAAGAAGCTTACTGATGTAGTTTATATAACTTTAATTTGTTTCACCCCCATTGCTTTTGTACCCTTTGTTGTCCGTGTAGTGCGAGTTACAGACAGATTAAAAGCCCATCACGCTCTGTGTTTCTTTGAATGATGCAGTTAGCCAGCGCAGGAGAGATGAGCTCGAGCATTATATCTATAATAGTACACTATAGTGCATCTCTTTGGTGTTGAAAGATCGACTGTGCATAATTGAAAATGCAGTTGTGAATCCAATGGTGTTGTCTCGACGTAACCCCCTATATAAAGACTAAAATTCAGGACTGACAACCATGGCCTTTATTGTTATTTTTAAGCCCAATGCACGCCTCCCCTGGCAAGCTGTGGCGCCCGCTGAGGAGGCGAACCCCACGCTTTGAAAACCCCTGTGTTAGGTCAAATTGAGAAGACATTGCAGGGTGTCAAGAAGATGGACCAATTTTTGCCTGCCTTAAATACTGAACTGAATTGACAAAACTTTCAAGTGCACTTGTAGTATAGCCCAGAAATTGTTCAGTTTGCTTTTCCATGTGCAGATGTACTTCACCTGTGGGTCTTTCAGCGTGTGAGGTTACAGATGCTGTTTGCTGCCTTATTTTATGCCTTACCACATAAATTGTCAAAAACATTATTTTAATTGGCTAGAATGTTAATATTGAGTTAACTGTAATAAGGCATTGAAGCGCTACTTCTGTTACAAATGCACCTGCAATGCATGAATGCTCAGACAAGGAAACGTTGACCATATTAAGTAATGTAATCCGCTTGTGGCGGGCTTTTAAAAGCACTTCTTGTGTGTGTAAAAAGTGTTGATATTTCTTTTGCATTGTGCCACATATCAGTAGAGATAAACAATGAATCAGCAGTGTGAAAGCTAACGTTTTTCTGTCCAAAACATGTAGCTAACTATTACGTGTTTGTGTGGAGTAGCATGTTTTTTCACACTCTGTCTGTACTTGTATGTTAATTTATGCTAAATAAACACAACTTATTTTGTTTACTTCACACATTTGTTTATATTATTAGGGGATCCAAGGTTATGGATCCACATTGTATATTTGTACAGATTTTCTTCTTTCTGTTATTATACTGTCCTAAAAGTGTCTGGACTACTACTGTTTTTCTCATGCAGCTATCATGCTGTCTTTTTAAAAAAATAAGGCTCTCGGATTTAAGACACACATCCTAGTCTAAATATGCAAATCTCACAAAAGTGTCACAAACAGATCTGCGCCTTTAAATAAAATGTTTTGCATTTTTTTAAAATTCAAATTGTATTTATTACATCATACTAGTCAGTGTTCTTTATGATGAGTTAAATTGGGTTTCACAGATTTAATCGAATTTGGTGAAAAATTACTATATTAAAATAAACAGAATTATTGTTGAGGATATTGACTAGAATTACAAAAATATTTTTATATTATATAAACTGTCCAGATGCACTATAATAATGTAAAATGGGTAAAATGTTTAAACAGATTATTATGTAAGCATGCAAAATACATTTATTTGAAAATTACTTTTTATTTTAAGGTGAATTAAGATGCAGACACAGAAATGATCCCAGCAGAGCACTTGTTGACTCGACTGAGCCTGGTTGCTTGCTGGAAGCGTGTGAATGGTCGGGTTTCACAGCTGTGACTGGCAGCCACACATGAACTGCAGCTGGAAATAAACTGACAGTGACTGGGAAGCACCATTTTAAATTAGATTAAACCAAGTATGTTTTGTCAGAGCATAAAGTGGCTTATGTTGTGATTCAACTGATACGTTTTTCGTATCTTTTGGTAAGTTACGTACCAAAGTTTTGTCCAGAAAGAGCCTCTAAATGTTGCCCTACGAGTCAACAATACAAGTAGAAATAGTTGTGATGCCTGTGACAGGATGAACAGTAAAAGTTTTTTTTAACATGTGAAATGAGGTTGAACCTTCTGAGTATTAGGCATTAATCAGGTGTCTGCAAAATAGATTTTCAGTTGTTTCCTAAAGGTTGAGATGGTCTGGGCAGATATGGTGTAATGGCCAAATGTTTGGGAGGGTTGCTAGAAAAAAGCCTCTGCTCTCAAAAAAGAACAAAGCTGCCCGTTTCAACTTTGCTAGAGAGCATTTGGACAAACCAGAGGCCTTCTGGAAGTCCATTCTTTGGACAGATGAGTCCAAAATAGATTTATTTGGTCATAATCCAAGACGCCATGTTTAGAGAAAAGCTAACACTGATTTCCAGGAAGGAACCTCCTCCCAAAAGTGAAGCATAGTGGTGGAAATATGAAGGTCTGGGGTATGTCTCCGTCTCCCGGCCAGGGCAACTCCATATTATTGAATTCTTGAGACCTAAATTCTTGAATTCTCAGACCTTGTCAACAAATTCTTGACAAGGTTTGAAGAGAATCTCCTGTCATCAGTCAGCGAGTTGAAGCTGGGCCGATAATGGGTGATGCAACAAGACAATGCAATGACCCTAAGCATTCAAGCAAATCCACCAAGGAATGGCTTAAAAGAAAGAAGGTTCACACTGTTGACTGGCCGAGTCAAAGTCCGGATCTTAATCCAATTGAAATGTTGTGGCTAGACCTGAAGCGAGCGATACATGCCAGATGTCCCTCCAACCTCTCTCAGCTGCCTCATATCTGCAAGGAGGAAATATCCCCAAAGACAGATGTGAGAGACTGGTCAGTGGTTACAGAAGACGTTTGGTTAAAGTAATGGCTGTAAAAGAAGGTGCCACAAGCTACTAAATAAAAGGCTTCACACACTTCCGCACAAGTCAAATTTCCAGCTTTTGTTAGACTAACCTCTTTTTGCTCAATAAATA
>JAZGTJ010000260.1:103461-134264 GCA_036877575.1 Botia almorhae
TATATTGTAATGTCACAGGCTAATGATGATAAAGTGTAAGAGCACACTAAGTGTGCTGCTAGTTGCTAATAAACTACAAACACTGTGTATGAAACCAAAGAAACCACCATGCTGCTCTTTCACTCATTGCTTAACGGAAACTGGTTTTGTATGTAGATAATGGATAAGAAAATTAGCTTTCGATTTACACTGAAATATCAAGTGTAAAAATCTAAGACAAATTTAAAGAGCCTTAAGGCATAACCAAGCAAATTTTGAATCTTGTTTGTCAGGAGAAATGGAAACAAAAATTAGACAATACTTTTTCCAGGTTTATTTTTCTTTCAATGCTTTTAAACCACTTTGGCCTGTTGTTCTGAAGGGCTAATTTCTTTGGACTGTGGTGTAGTAAGAGTGCCTGCAGCAATGATGAATAAGACAATAAAACTGACTTGTATTGTTGCCCTGTGGCATCACTGACCAAGATCTGATGAAGTTTAATCTTCTCTGTGAGCTGCAGATGTTTCACACTTTTGGTGTTTGTTCTCTGATAAGCTCAATGTGCATTACTGATATTACAGTTCAGAGGTAGAAAATCTGATTCGTTGCCGTCTTGATTTTACAACTGAAACCACATATTTTGTCTCCCTGTCTTTTAATGGCCTTTTAATTTTTTCTTACAGGAAGTAGAGAAGCAAACACATGGTCTCAGGGGTCCATGGGTCTGGGAAAATTCCGTCCTATTTTTAGATGGGGAGTTCTGTGAGGCCCTGCAGTGCTGCTTACTGCATGTTTTGTAAATTGGTATCTTCATAGGTGACACCCAAACCAGGCGGTTGTTGTGTGGCACAATAACGTTTATTAATTATTAACAAACATTACTTGATAATTTAGTAACTTTGTGTAAGGTTTATTATGTGGCTTTTAATGCTGTTGGTGCTTCACTGATGAGTTCTCCCATCTGTCTCCCTTCAGTGGACATCTTAAGGTCTCCCAATAAACCCAGGATGTAAATATTTCTTTATTGTATTAATTGTAGTGTAAAATACCTATGGTTGGCCTATGGGATAATCTGGGCTCAAGTCAGTTTATAAAGAGGAGACATTGTGTATCTGCTGTGCTCTTTTATTAAGCTGAAACAGGTGGCAGATGGTGTACATTTGGGATCTGACTTCTGTTGTGTAGAATTTGTTGCTAAGGTTTTAATTAAATGGTTGGATTAGAATAAAGGAAACTAGTAGAAAATAGTAATAATTAAAAATCATTAGATTGGTACTGTACCAGTATGTAGCCTGTCTTCTGTACATGTTACTCTGTCTAGTTGTCATGACTTTTGAAGCTTGTTACGACAGTAAATCTCAACCATTTAACGAGTAAATAGGGATTCTTTACCCTGATGAATGAACAGCTGTCGTGTGCTGCAAGTTCAGATTTCATTCAATATACTTTTAGCATTATGATTCAATGATGAAGCATCTGAACAGAGTGGATTTCCATCTAAGGTAATGTTGCCTTAGATAAGGAGTATCCCGAGAAATACACAAAAATGTTCTGGCACACAACTACACTTGTGTCAAATATGAAACAGCACTGATTATTAAAGGGTATCGGGTAGTAGTCAATAAAATAAACACTGACATAAACATTTTCTAATATCAGCACTTGTGTTAAAATATATGTTTTTGGGAAAGTGTGTATTTAAATGCTACAAATGGTCACCAAGTTATTTACCACTTTTAATCAATGTTCTCTTTTCAGTGGTCTGCTGTGATGGATTATATTAAAGAAGTCTTGAAAACTGCAAGGCACAATTAGAATATTATTTAAAGTAGTTTTAGTAGTGAGTTTAGCATGTTATACTGACAAATAGTGAGTAAACAGCTATTTAATAACTTTTATTAAGACAATTTTATTAAAACCATAAGCATTTTACCTTCAAATCAATCCCTTGATGTATTTTGTATTATCTACAGACATTCCAAACATTTCAATGACGACAAATTAAATATTTTTTACAAAGTATTTGACAAAACTAATACATTCGTAAACTCTAATCACTGCAGTGATCAAATACCAGAAATATAATTTAAGCCTTTCTGGGATACAAATTAGCACTAAAATAAGCACATCTGAACAGTGCATAATAACAATGTAAAATCATTTAAGTACTGTATTAGTGCATTATATGACATTTGGAAAAAATGAACAGAATTTGCCTTATACAGAAACACTGGTCCATCTATCTATCTGGTGTGTATATTTTAATAAGATGCTGCAGTTCAGTAGGGTAGCCAGTAACGGGACATTTGTGATTGGCTTTGACAAACACATATATACACCTGTAGCAAAACACATAACCTGAAGTGGCAAGGGCAGTGTCGTTGGTGCGCACTCTCCTGCAGAGCGGGCAGACTTTGACGTTTGTGGGCACTGTGTCCTGGCTGTGAAGGTGGAGGGGTGGTGGAGGAGTTGGGAGAGAGGTCAGGGACTTTACAGTGCTTTGGTTCTCTGATGAATACCACCACTCCAGAAACTGCAGAAAAAACACTCCGATCGAGAGGCTGGTTGACAGTGATACAGCAACACCACCAACCACTGTAGAGACGAGATGCTGAAATTTCTCTCCAATGCTGAAAAAGAAAAACAGCTTTGATTTTGAAACACTGATCTTATTAACATGTTTTCAATATGTAACCGTCTTTAAACAGTATGAATTTCGTTACTACATTACATTAAAAAAATTAGGTGAAAAATCAGCATTTATATATAATGCTCCAATTATCTTTATTTCCATTTTATTTTGAAAAAGAAAATGAGAAAAAGAAAATTTCCTTTTCATTTGGAAAAGTACGAGTTACACATATGATAAACTAACCTTTGGGTGGGGTTCAGTGTCGGGCCTGATGGCTTTAGATCCAGGGTGCGGATGTCATGAGCTGTAAGATATGCGAGTTTAACCCCTGCAAGCCACAAAAGGGGTGAATGTGTCCGTGTTTTGCCAAACACATACAAAAGCTGTTGGCAGAAGACCCAGCCATCCCAGGCCATGCACACAAAGGGGTGCGCAGCCAGAAAGGCCCTGTACAACTTCTGCATGTAGGTCTGCGGCATGCGGATGGAGAAATCATCCTCGTCTCTCTGTCGAGCCAGAACTCTCTCCAGCTTTGTGTGCAGGTATGGCAGAAGGGTCAGTAGGAGCAGAGAGTACCCACGCTGTTTACCAAAGAGCCCCAGGTGAGCAGGACGTGTGCTATCTGTTCCTATACGCTTCAGACCGTAGAAGTTCTCTGAAAATGAGGCGCTGGTGTGGGACAGGAAATGATGCTGCAACAGCACATCTAGGATGGCATAAATCTCATCAAATCTCCTCCAGAGAACTCCATAGCGAGCTGGATTAGACGTGGCAAGGACCTGTGGACAATGGCAGGGTGTACACCAGGGTTGCTCAGTTCTAGCATAACACAACTTACTACCTCCTACTGCTTTAAAGTATGTGAAGCAGTATGCAATACAGAAAGCTCCAAACTGTAATTTACTACATTGTTGTCATTTCACCCCATCAGTGTTTAATTTAGTCACTGGAAATGGTTATTTTACATTTGTAATACTTGTATGTCTTAACTTTTTGCTGTTTATTCAAAGAGCAAAAAGAAAACGTTCTGGTTTCTTCTTCATACCGGAAATGAAAGGTCAAGTGCATTGCCTTATAGGATACATTAACCCACATGGTATGCTCCATTGTAAACTGCACATTATAGCAAACATAACGGGTCGTCTAGGTATTCCATAAATTTGGACAATTTATATTAGCACACGTATCTAGTTCCCGTATCTTAAATCAGGCCGAGCGGTGCCAAGGTCATGAGTTTGACTTCACAGTCATTGAACTGTATGGACTGGATTGTATAGCCAATGTATAGTTAATGTTGTATGGTATTATGCTATTTGGAACACAGCTGTTATTTAAATGACCACCTAAATCATTTTAGACAATTGTCTAGAGTGTCAATCTTTGCAAAACGAGTTTTGATTTTTTAAGTGAATGATTTATGATAGTAAAGTAAAAATCATTGAGCTCTGACCGAGTGTCGTTGGAGATGCATGCATGAGTGAGCCTACCTTCACAGCATGCTGTAATGCAGGTCTGACAGCACTCATTAAAGAGTCCTGGGCTAAAACTTCAAATATTGATGGTCTGTCTTCAGCTGTAGCAGCTGTGGTTAAATGTGCACCTCTCTCCGCCATGCCAGCTTGTTCAATCAAGATGTTTTTAAACAGCGAGTGCAACTGAAAAGTTTTGACACATAAAGCAACAATAACGTGTTCTTAACAGCCTTTAGTTTGTCACGAGAGACTCTTAATAATGCTCATTTTTACATTTTTCTCTTAAAAGGAAAAATGCAAAAAAAATTACACACACATAAACAAATGTTTATTCTAGGCATGGTCCACGAACGTCTCTCAACATCTTTTCCGGTGTACCATCTAAATGAGTTCGACTTTCCACATTTTCCCAGCGTGTTCGTTCCGTTCTTCATTTTGTTTTTCCGGGTCCGCTCCATCTTCCAGCGCCGACCAATCTGTGGCTGAAACCGCATCTTCCATCTACCAACCGGGAAGGGCTCCATTAACCAAATCTTGTTATATTTCTCGTCGGTTTATGCATCACTGGTGGGTTTTCATTGTTTGATGCTTTCGTAAGTTGTCTGCAGGACAGAGAGCTGTGCAACCTTACAGTCGAGCATTTTCTGTTTCCAGGGTTTCCACTAGCTTAGCATAGCTGGATCATTTTTGTGTCACGCCCAAATAATAGGCTTTATTTTTATTAAACATGCGTGATGGAGCTGTAAACAGTGCACCTGACAAACTATTTTTCAATTGTATAAATTCAGGTTTCTGTCAATGTAGCAGATAACTGTCTCTTAGATTGTCTGTGTAAATTAGATGTTATAGGCAATTTATCGCAAATGTATCACATATGTACTTATTTCCATCAAGCTTTATGACTGTTTATTAAATTGCCATTTGTGTATAAAGTGCTTTGAGATGTAGAGCTTGTAAAAGTGATTTTTTTTCTCTTCAGATTTAAGACGATTACAAAATGACTGACTCCAAGTATTTCACCACGAACAAAAAGGGCAAGTAAATCTTCTCTTTAAAACAGATGAATCAGTTTTAAATAAGTTTTTCCGTTCTTTGGGTCCATCTTGGCTGTGTCCAGCTTTGGCTTATCTAACGTTTGCATCAAAACTGTAATCTGTGTACAGACAAATTAATAAATTGATAATAGCAGTGGGAGAATTGTAAAAAAAAAGATTTAAGGGGGGCGGTCATGTATTGGGAGGGGTAAACTTACACAATAATTACAAAATTTGTTTAAGTTGTAAACACATTTTTAACACTATGTTTTATTAAATGAAATTGGAGCCATCAAAACAGAACATACAGAGATAGTTCACCCAAAAATAAAAATCATTTATCTAGTCTTATGTTTTTCCAAACCTGTATGGGTTTCTTCTGTTGACTTCGATAAATAATTTTTCTTCATTTCATACAAGTCAGTGGTTACATCAACTGTTCTAATATACAACGTTGGTAATATAAAGGGGATATATATAATATATATATATAATACATAAATATAATAACTGCATGTTTGGCTGAGTTGCTCAAAAATATTCCAACAGCCTTATCAAATGAGTATAGTATATGTATATAGTGGCCCAGTTTTGTGCAATTAAGACACGCATACAAATGTCTGCATTTTGTTCCATAGATGAAAAAAATTAAACCTATTTAAACAACTGATTTTGAGGCATTTTTATAGTGAATGTTTAATAATCCCCTCATGTTTCCACTGTTGCCGTAGCGGAGTAATGCTACAGTAATTACATTACCAAAGAACCTGTTCCAGTAATATTTGACAGCCAAAAAGACATTCTGTCTTTATTTTGTACATATGTGTATTGAATCATTTAAAATGTAACAAATTTATTTTTGTAAAACATTTAGCTTGAAGTGTGTTTGTGATATTTTCTAGTATATGGTAAACACATTCTTAAATGTTTAAGTTATGTTAACTCTTGAGTTTCTGTATCTCAGCATTATCTCAGTTATTGGGCACCCTGCACCCTCAACCCATATCGTGACAATCATGTTATTGTGCACTGTTTAGGTGAGATTTTTGAGCTGAAAGCTGAGCTGAACAATGAGAAGAAGGAGAAGAGGAAAGAGGCTGTCAAGAAAGTCATTGCAGCCATGACAGTGGGCAAGGATGTCAGGTACGTCAGCTTATTTAGCACCATTACACAACTGAAAGTGCATTCATGCTATTAAAGTCACTTCTCACAATATGTACCAGCTTTATACAACTAAAACATTGTGGTATATCAATACACATATACAGAATTTCCCGTTGACAGTAAAGCTGCTTCTTTAGTTCTTTATTTCCAGATGTGGTGAACTGCATGCAGACTGATAACCTGGAGCTTAAGAAGCTGGTTTACCTGTATCTTATGAACTATGCCAAGAGCCAGCCTGACATGGCCATCATGGCCGTTAACAGCTTTGTCAAGGTAAGACCTAATGTTGTTGATCCTGGTTAGGTTTGCATGAATCTGATCAGAAGTGAATGTCCTAAAGTGGAGTATGTTGGGGGCTACATATTTTCTTTTGTGTTTTATTTTGTAAAATTCCACCCAGACTTGCAAAGTTCTTCCCCATGTCTTCTAGGATTGTGAGGATCCAAACCCACTGATCCGGGCTTTGGCTGTGCGCACGATGGGTTGCATCCGTGTGGATAAGATCACTGAATACCTGTGTGAGCCGTTACGGAAGTGTCTGAAGGATGAAGATCCCTACGTCAGGAAGACTGCAGCAGTGTGTGTGGCCAAGCTGCATGACATCAACGCCCAGATGGTGGAGGACCAGGGCTTCCTGGATTCCCTCAGGGATCTGATCGCTGACTCCAACCCCATGGTTAGACATTCTGGATTTTGTTTCATTGAGTGAATGATGGCCTAAGTGGAAACTATGAGCCTGTTTGCACCTGTTATTAACATTCTTGAGCCTCAGGTGAGGCTTTCCTCAATCACAAGTGAATAGTTGAGATTGCAGATTATAACTGGTTTACTTGTGTGTAAACGATGCTTATTGTTTTTTTTTTAATTGAGACACTGTATTAATTAAACTTTGGATGTGTGTGCTTCACATGATCTGGCTCACTGCATGTTAATGTCTTGTGCATGTATCTGAATGGGCTTTGACAAATTGCAGAGACCTTTTACATTATAGAGCTTTACATGAGCAGTCATGGTGCCCTGACTCTTTTCTGAATTCTTTCCAGGTTGTGGCGAATGCAGTCGCTGCTCTGTCTGAGATCAGTGAGTCTCATCCCAACAGCAACCTTCTGGACCTGAATCCTCAGAACATCAATAAGCTCCTGACAGCCCTCAACGAGTGCACTGAGTGGGGCCAGATCTTCATCCTGGACTGCCTTTCCAACTATAACCCCAAAGATGAACGTGAGGCCCAGAGGTGAGTGGGCAGTACTTCATCTGTCTGTCTGCTGAAATACCGAAACAGACATGGTTAGGTAAATGTGTTTCTGAAAGACACACTTTTGCATTGTTGCTTAAATGAGATTTGCATAAGTCTAAAGGTACAAGCTTCAAAAGGTCTGATTTAGTTTATTCTGTAAAAGACAAATCGTTTTTTCCTCTTGTTTCTATAAATTAGCATAGCAAAAACACAAAGTAGATTAAATTATATAAAATAAATTGTGATGTCTAACCTGACAAGTTTTGCTTTTTCCAACCAGTAAATGTCAACATGCTTATTTTTGCCCTTTGACTGTGCAGAATAATTGTTATATAGATTTATAGAGTTTTTATAATAACAGGAAAAATTTAAATCTGAAAAATTTAAATCTAAAGTGGATTTGACCCTTACTGCAGAAAGTTATTTAATGAGGTCAATATATTTCAACAAAATAATGAAACTAAATGAAACTCAAATATATCATGACTTGTAGTTACCCTCAATACAGCTGACATTACTAAGTAAAACAGAGATGTCCAAAGGTGTATGGGCAATATAACAATTAAATTTGCTCACATGTTCACTAAACTGGGACCTAGAGCAAATCTTTGAGGGACCTCATGCTTTATTTCAGGTTTAACTGTTCATTGCTCACGAAAAGTTAAAGCAACTGTGGTCAAGTCCAGCGTAGATCAAATGTTTAAATGTTTGGGGGACATCCCATATTCATTGCTAAAATAAAAATCTCGCCATTATTCTGACTTTTTCAGCATCTGTGAGCGTGTGACCCCACGTTTGTCTCATGCTAATTCAGCCGTGGTGCTGTCGGCAGTGAAGGTACTGATGAAGTTTCTTGAGCTCCTGCCCAAAGATTCAGACTACTACAACACCCTGCTGAAGAAGCTCTCCCCTCCTCTGGTCACATTGCTCTCTGGGGAACCTGAGGTTCAGTATGTGGCCCTCAGGAACATCAACCTGATTGTGCAGAAACGGTTAGACTGCTGTACTCATTATATAGTTATTGTTTTTGTGTGTTTTTTTTTTTTTCTATGATACACACCCATTTTCTATGATTTAGACCAACAAGCAATTTTACTTGAAAGTGAAAAGCATTGTTTGAATTCTACCCATTGGAAAATGTTTGAATTGTAGTAAAAGTGGGAGAATATTTTATATGAAAATGCAACTGTCTCATCTCTCAAGTCGAACATGACACTTGTAAATAGACGGGTAGTTTTCTGACGTTTGAGACATTTGCAGTGCACGGCTTGAGCTGGACGGTGGTAACACTGTACAGCAATAAGACATAAGACAATGGATTAGTTTAAGTTCCATGTAGCCTAGTTACTATCTGTAAGCATTTACGTACGTAAGTTTATAGCTTAGTTTGCAATTGGCTTAACTGCTACATATGTGCATTATACGTCATAACATCATACAGTACTGCTTGTTGAAAAAGCACAACAATGTACAAAAACAAAATTCGGACAAAGTAGGCACATTTCCTTCTGAGTATAATTCTGCAAACGTAATGGTTCGTGCTTATTATCATTTCAGTTCAAGTGTAAAGTGCATCCTGTTCTGTACTGGCACTAGATGGCAATATTGTTTTGTTGATTTAACCGAAGTTTTGCTCCGTAATCTCATTGTTCTCTTCACTTGCAGGCCTGAGATTTTGAAGCAGGAGATTAAAGTGTTCTTTGTCAAGTACAATGACCCCATCTATGTCAAGCTGGAGAAACTGGACATCATGATCCGCTTGGCTTCTCATGCTAACATTGCCCAGGTACTTGTTCTCACCTGATGTTCTCACCTGATGTTCTCACCTGATGTTCTCACCTGATGTTCTCACCTGATGTTCTCACCTGATGTTCTCACCTGATGTTTTCACCTGTTGTTCTCACCTGATGTTCTCATCTGTCGATTCAAGTGAATATAAAACAGTCTGCAAGCCTTTTTACTTCCATAATGTGATATTTCAGAGTGAAACGGTATTTAACAATAAAAATGGGGGTGGAGCGCCCCTCTTCTTGTGTCCCAAGACAGATTGTGTCTGTGGAAACACTATTAAATATAGTTGTACTATTAAATATAGTTGTTTCAGCTTTGAACTGAAACATAAACAGCACCCTATGCTTCCCTACTTCCAGGTTGTACACATCACCTTGTGAAATTGGTCTATTGCTGTTGTTAAGTGCTTTGTTTGTTTTCCTCTAGTTTTTAAGAAGTCACTTTGTTACTTGACGCTAATAACAGACACATTTTTTTCAGAGCTTATGACCTTGTGAGAGGAGCTATGGTTTTTTTTGTGGACGTTATTTAGCGATTCATGCACAAATACAGTCTGTTTCTGTAGAAATGCATTGAAATGACTGGCGTATTTGCAGGTGCTGGCTGAACTGAAGGAATATGCCACTGAGGTGGATGTCGACTTTGTTCGAAAAGCAGTGCGTGCCATCGGCCGTTGTGCTATCAAAGTGGAGGTAAGCCAAACGCCTTTAATTAACCCTCAGTGTCTGTCTTATGTTTTGCCTCAGTCCACAGAGAAATGTCTGGCTTGCCAAATGTCAGGTTTGTAACTGTAACATTTGAATTATGTAACAGCAAACATCACTTACCATTTTCATTTGATGTCGATTTTGATGAAAATGCTGTAGGGCCAGTGTTATGAATTTAATGATCCCCAGATCATTTTGATGTTTCTTGTCTGACTGTGTTTTCTCGTTTGTCTTTATTTGTACAGCAATCAGCGGAGCGTTGCGTTAGCACCCTGCTGGACCTTATCCAGACCAAAGTCAATTACGTGGTGCAAGAGGCCATTGTGGTCATCAGAGACATCTTCCGCAAATACCCCAACAAGTCAGTCTATATCTATCTTAAAGATTTAATGTTTCTGTTTGAAACCCTTAAACAAGAAAATTGATTTAATGGAGAATAGCCCACACACTAGCACACTAATGAGCTATTTTTACACGTTGCTCTTATCTGCACAGGTATGAGAGCATAATTGCCACCCTGTGTGAAAACCTGGACTCTCTGGATGAGCCTGATGCTCGAGCAGCCATGATCTGGATTGTGGGAGAATATGCAGAGCGGATTGACAATGCCGATGAGCTCCTGGAGAGCTTCCTGGAGGGCTTCCATGATGAAAGCACTCAGGTTTGACATTCTAGGCAATTTTCACAAAGTCAGTCCTTGTGTTTGTTTAAAGCAGATTCTGAAATTCCGATTTCCATGCACTTTATCTGATTTTTCCATTTCTTTGCTTTCAGGTCCAGCTGACTCTGCTAACAGCCATAGTGAAGCTGTTCCTGAAGAAGCCCTCAGAGACTCAAGAGCTGGTTCAGCAAGTGCTCAGTCTGGCCACTCAGGTGTGCTAAACAATGAACAGAAAGTTTCAGCATGCAATCCACCCATAAATTAAATATATTTCTGGGTAATCCATTTCTTTATCATGAGGTTCAGTGATCGAGTGAGTTACTTAAATTAATTCAGTGATGGAAGGAAGTGTCTGACTGACTTCAGTGATTCCTGGGCCTAATTCACACTGATTTGTCATTTCAAGTAATTCATTACAATGAGTAAAGTAATGCTTTCACAAAATGAACAGCATGTTGTGCTGTTCCTTTTTTGAAAGTTAACACTATTAAATGCCAAGATGCTATATTTCGGACAACTCCAAAATATGTCATATTGCAGATTGAGCTGCGACACAGTGTCGCTCCTGAACAGCAGTGCAGTGTAACCTCTGGCAGCAGCCCCTCTCAGACATTCCTCACATCATTAGACAATCATAATGAATGCTTCACATAAGGCTCTACTGCTTATACACCAGTTTATATTAGTCAACATATGGTCCATATTAACATTTTTAGCTACATTGTTCAGTCCATCAATCAGATCCTAATATTACATTTTTGAAAGTCTCATTGTCCTTACCTTGCCATTGTCATTACCTTGCTCACTGGCCTTTATCAATCGTCTCAGGACTCGGATAACCCCGACCTGCGCGATCGTGGCTACATCTACTGGCGTCTGCTGTCCACCGACCCCGTGACCGCTAAAGAGGTGGTGCTGTCGGAGAAGCCTCTAATCTCAGAGGAGACGGACCTGATTGAGCCCACCCTGCTGGATGAGCTCATCTGCCACATTGGCTCGCTGGCCTCTGTCTACCACAAACCCCCCAATGCCTTTGTGGAAGGAAGTCACGGCATTCACCGCAAACACCTGCCCATCCAGCACGGCAGGTACTGATTCAGTTTAATCAAACCTTTGAGTCAAGATTTATGGGATTCTTTCAGGATTAGAATATTGTTTAGTTGTGATTATTAAACCAGAGAGAGAGTGAGATTAGTGATCCTGAAAAGTTGGGGAAATCCCCATAGCAGTGTTTCTCAACCAGGGGGCCAGGGCCCTTTCAAAGGGCTTCAAGATGAATTTAAATTATTTAAAATAAGAATAAAAATCTAAAATAAAAAAATAAAAATTTGGACAATAAAAAAATCTTTTCTTTCCTTATATATTATATAAATGAAATATCTTTCTGGCAAAATATTTTTTGGGGGTAAAAATTGTAGTAGGGGCCTACATGTATTGTTGTGGATCATTGGGGCGGGGACCTTGAAATCAAAATGGTTGAGATCCACTGCCCTATAATAAATACAAATGTGTTTAGCTGAACTGTATAATATCTGCTAGAATTGCTTTGGTGAATGTAGCCTCTATAAAATGCTTTGTAAATGTAAAACAGAAATGTATTAAAAATAGATTTGTTAAAAGGTGTGGGAATCATGTTGTGGAATTTAGCTTTACCCTTTTTCCAAAAAGTAAGTCTGAAACAGTGTTAGTCCAGTTATACAATGGTGTAAGTATTGAAACTAGTGCGACACAGAACCTATGTCCTCTTGATCAGAACAAAGCTGGGCTAATCATTTTTCTATTCACTGTTCAGTCACACTCAGTGTCATTACTCCTCTTTCATAGTATCGACACTGGGGAGAGTCCAGTGAGTGCCGGGCCAACTGCTTCCATCGATCAGCCGCAGGTCATTCCATCTCAGGGTGACCTTCTGGGAGACCTGCTTAATCTGGACCTCGGTCCTCCTGTCAATGTGCCCCAGGTGTCCTCCATGCAGATGGGCGCTGTGGATCTTCTTGGTGGTGGTCTTGACAGCCTGGTGCGTAGTCCTTTTTCTCTGTTGTTTGTCTGGTCTGATACAAGACCCCTATTGTATCCATTAGTTTTCTTATTATTAGCCTATTGTATCTGTTAGTTTTCTTCTTCTGCACTTGAGTCTATGGCAGCCCATAGAACTGTATGGTACAAAGTTATGAAATTTGGCACACAGATAGAGGACAGTCTGAAATGTTACTGGATGGAATTTGGTGTCTCTACCTCAAACCCTCTAGAGTCACCTCAGTCTTTTTTTGCCATCATTGAGAATCGAATCTGCGACCTTTAGGTTACAAGTCCGATTTTCACCATTAGGCCACAACTGCCCACACAAAAAACTGGTCACAGGTAAATGAGTAAAATAATAGAAATGAGTAGAATTTTTATTTTTGGAGAAAGCGTTCCTTTAATGAATATTTGTGAAATATTTTGTTCCCATGGTACAATCCTTGCATCTAAATCACATCTGCTAACAATTCTTTTGTCCTGAAGAGCTTGTCCACACAAGCTCTCCTCAAAGATGTCTGCTTGACTCCTGCTTGTGAATAATTGGGGTCGTCAAGCAGGTGTCTTGCTGCAGGAGATAACATCTCCACCAGAGCAGCTCAGGTGCTGCTTCTCTACAAATTGATAGTTACCAGAGTCAGAGCTTTGCGCTGATGCCCTGAATAAACCGCTATACAGACATAGGCCACCTGCTGTTTGAAGATGCTACTGTAGGTCAGACCATGTTCAGCAGGGTTCAACACAAGATGTTGCAACCCCTTCTCTAAATTTGTTTTAATGTGTATCACTGAGTTTCAGCTCAGGGATGCACATGATAAACCTGTCCTCCACCTGATGATATAGCTTGTGTTGTAGGACACTGCCATGTGCAACATCTTACTTGCACAAAGCTTATATAAAGTATGCAGTCCTTGCAGGCAAAATGAGTCATTTTCGAAAGAATATCAACATGTTCGTTATCTCTCTCCACTTTATTCATTTTTTACTGTCAAGGAGAAAACATTCCGCGCTCAGGAATGTTAAACATCGAATAATGTGCTGAACATCTGCTCAAGGTTATTGGTGTGTTTAAAGAGACAAACTCAGCACCCTGAGGGATGCATTCTAAAACATACAGCCAGATTGACCTTCAGCAGGTCTGGGGCACTGAGTTTATTCAATCTGAATCACATTTTGAATCAGAATACATCAAGTTTCTGCATCTCTGGTTTAAAAGTTTTAAATATGTCCCCAGGTAGGTTCACCCCAATGAAACATTTCTTCTACTGGTTCCATAAGTGATTTTTTGGGGTTGGTCTTAGCCATAGCAAAGATAAAAATAAAGTTCAAAATTACAGGTTCATCCCTGAAGGGAACACCTACTTTGTGACATCACTTCTTTTGGTAAGCAGGAAATGATGATATTTGTTGTTAATTGAACTGTGTGTGATGTCTCGCTCTCTCTCTTTCATATATTGCTTTTGGCCCTAAAAATGGTCTTCTGTTCTCTGTTGTAGCTCGGAGGAGATCTAGGAGGAGGTGTTGGGGGCAGTCCTGCAGTAAGTGAGCTCCTCTCCCTCCACTTGCATGCTGTATGCTGTGCAATAAAGATTTCTTCATAGCCTGCATATAGTCGCTACATAGCTGTGTGTTGCTGTGTGTTCTGCTTATTTTAGCATGAACTGCTTTGACACTGTAGTCCTGTAATCTGTGTGTGTGTGACCCAGGTGGGCCAGAACTTTATCCCGTCATCAGTGCCCAACACCTTTGCTCCATCACCTACACCTGCTGCCCTCAGCAGTGGGCTCAATGACCTGTTTGAGTTGTCCTCTGGAATGTCCACTGCTACAGGAGGTTATGTGGCAGCAAAAACTGTGAGTGCTGGTCTCCACTCAGCTTTAAAAACCTACATCTTTAGCTCTTGTTTCTAGACTTACAGATTATCTTGTGAATAATTAACAGAGCCTCACCAAATGTGCTGTTTATGGAGTGTTTATTTTATTTTTATTTTACACAAATCCTGGGACTAGTTGTTCAAAATAATCTGAATGCCCTGCATTTAGAAATACCATGTTTTGCTCTCCAGAATCAGGTAATCCATCTTACTTTTGTGCCAATTTTTCAAAGCGAAATTGGATTGGATCACCCTGATCCTGATACACACTTTTTTATATTACCAAATCCAAATTACAAATGCTCTAAATAGGATCACAAAGTACAATTTAAGCTAGCGTGTGTAAAAAACAGCATGTATGGTCAATGTGGAGTACAGTTGTTAAAAACTACATTTGACTGGTTGATCTCTGATGACTGTGTCATTGTTAATAAAATACAGCAGCATAAAATTAGCTGTTTGGGGGATTTTCAAAAGAATCTTTAGTCTTTATTTTAATTGACAGGAAGGTTTTATTTTTTTGCCCAATGTATGCTTTAAATACTTTGTTAAATTAATCAATAGCAAAACATAAAAATACATTTGTGTGTACATGATAGAAATGGTGAATTAAAATAGGGTATTTAATTCATTGTCAAGTTTTATTCGATTTTTGTTTTTAAAATTCACCTTTTTGATGAGAATAATCTTGTTTTGTGGATCAAAGGTTTCCCAATCTTACTAAAACGTTTTGAACAACACAAACTGTTGATTTGATGCAGTTTAAAACCTAGATTAAATTTTGTGATCCAATTCAGATTCAGAAACTTTTTTTGAACCATTTTCAAGTTTTGTCAAATCCAATGTGATAATCAAAATCCAATCAGATTACTTTTGAACAGCTGGGCCCTGATGTTATTATTCAGTATAAAGAGAAATTCATCTGCGGGCTGCTTTGTTATATGGGTCATTGAAATTATGTGAGCCACTAAAAACAATTACCTGAAGTAATTCTATCTTCACAATCCATTATTACAGAATAGAACCCCTACATGCAGAAACAATGGCTCTGTTTCAAAATCTTTACAGCATTTTAAGGCATCATAGTCACATTCCTAATACAAAAGCCTAATAAACGATGCTGCCTTGTAAAATGAAACCGTATCATTCGGCAAGAAAGCAGTCCCAGAATGCATTGCAACAACCTCAGTACAAAAAAATCATTCAAGATGGCTGAGAGGATTTCTAAGCCTTCATTAATAATAACTGAATTGATAATGAGGGTCCTCCTCCTCTGACTCCAAGAATAAATGATCAATCAGATCATGTTTCTCACCAGTCACATTAACTTTATGAGCTGCATAAATACAAATATAGAGAACAGATTCATGGAGAAATAAAAGCGCAGGTATCACCATTAATAAGAAATCCATTAGTCATAGAAAATAGGTCAGTAGAATAGGACAGGCTTCCTTGTTGATATAGTTTGTAATTGACCTTGTAGAATTACCCAGAATTCCAGTTGCTCTGGCTGTCTCATGCCCACACTTACATATGTGTTTACTTGTCTCTTTTGTATATCATGTTCTTGTTGGATGCCAGCTCAGTTTTTGTATGCTTCAGTGCTTGGGTGAGTCAGCGTAGGAGAATGTCAAATATCTTTGTATACAAATTCTCATTAGACTCTAGTCTTATAGATAGGCATGTAGCCTGAATCAGTAGACCAACTGTGAAAAAAGGGGTGAATAAATATTCGTTGTTTTGTTTTTTGAAGGTATGGTTACCAGCAGTCAAAGCTAAAGGGCTGGAGATATCCGGAACCTTCTCTCGACGTCAAGGACATATGTATATGGACATGACCTTCACCAACAAAGCCCTGCAGCACATGACTGACTTTGCCATCCAGTTCAACAAGAACAGGTCTGTATTTGCTATGTTAATGTAATTTATTACAGTGGTATATGGCTGGGTATTCATAAAAAGCCTGCTGTTATATTTATATGCATGGTGTAAATTTTTTTTGAGAATTGTTTATTCTGATTATTATGAATAATAAATTATAATAAATTTGTTTTTGTGGAAGGCATCAGAGTTTTTGGGGTTATTTTTACATTGCCATTTAACAATGCATTATTAAATAGTTAATAAAAAGTATTTGATCAGCTAAGTAGTAACTCTTGTTTACTAATCAAAATTAATTTACACTCACAATTGTCATGTGACGTGTAAATTTTGGATCCTGTCTAACTGATAAATCTGCAACTACTAATGTACGTGGACTTCTGATATGTGGAGCTTTATCTTTTACTCTGTAGTTTCGGAATGATTCCCACCACACCTCTTCCAGTTCACACTCCACTGATGCCCAGCCAGAGCATCGACATCTCCCTCCCTCTCAACACTATCGGGCCTGTGATGAAAATGGACCCACTCAACAACCTACAGGTAAGACCCATTTCAGCTCTTTGCCTGGCGCTCTCCTGTCCATGTTCTCACACACACCTCCATTCTTTCAATTAATCATCTCACAGGAAATGTTACAGATATGTTACAGCAATGATTCTATGCATTCAAGCATTCAAAGTTCTCTGCTACCCCTCAGGAATGTTTGTCTCTGATTATTTAAATCAGCTGAGCCTCCATGTGCTTCATTAGTCCCTGAGATAATGTGTATGGACAGCAGCTGCTAAACATATAATCATTTCCCTTTAAAACACTCGAAATAATGGGTACTTGTCAGCGGCGTATAATCAATCACTTACTAATGTCATTATAAATGGGGATAATATGGGGATCTTGGCTGTTGATCTCCAGAACAATTATTATTATAATTGTTCATATTACCATTTCACATAGCTGTATATTAAACATTATATAGGTTCATATTTGGCAAATTTGGTTCCTTCAATTGCTTTAGATTTCAGTTTGGACAGAAATATTACTCGGAAACTTATCGCATGATGTCCAGTTTAGATATGCTATGACAAATTTCCTCTGAGAGAAACTTTAATCTCTTCCAGACTAAACATATAAAAAGGAGCCATAACTAGTATTTTATTGTAAGCATAAGTAACTAGCAGTGGTTTGGTCCAGACAGAAGTGTTTTTCAGAGTTTGTACTTTCTTGCTATTGTAATGTTTCTGCTAGTCACTGTTGATTTGCGCAGCTAACTTCATCTAATAAACGGCACTCTAGGAAAAGCTTTACGAAGACATTATTTGAAACAGTATCAGCATAATGCACTATGTGCAGCAACAAATAACAATCCTAACAAATTATAACCAATTAGTTATATAACTTCTACAGAGTAGAAGTCTGCAGATCCTGCCAGTTTATGATTAATTGTGAATATGAATGAGCTCTCTTTCTGTAAAATCAATATAATATAATCTCATTTTGTTTACAAGAGTAAAAAAGAAAGAAATTTGAGATCATTAATTTCTAGCACCCTTCTGTTGTGGAATGACAAAGTGCCTTTTTCTGGTCTGGTTTTCTGTTTCATGCAGTTAAAAGCCCTTTTCCATTTAGCAAATGAAAACAATATCAAATGCAGTCAGACGTCATAGGTGTTTTTAGACACCTGATGTGGTAGAATAATGAGAGTGTATTTACATGTCTGACCACTCAACCCTGTTTATTGCAGGTGGCGGTGAAAAACAGCATTGATGTCTTTTACTTCAGCACGTTGATCCCTCTTAACATCTTCTTTGTGGAGGACGGAAAAATGGGTACGAGCACTCCACACACAAACGCTTGACTCTGTGTACTCTGTGGACTCTGTGTCTGTTTCAGACCGTTAGCTTAAGTTTGAGTCTCGGTTTAACAAACAAGTGCAGTGATTGGCTGTGACTGTGGTTGAACACACTGATTACACATTGGCCAATCCCAGAACAGATCATGGCTAACCTTTAACCGGGCTGTTTTCTGATTCCTCCTCTTTACTTGGACAGAGCGCCAGGTGTTCTTGGCCACATGGAAGGACATTCCAAATGAGAATGAACTGCAATACCAGATCAAAGAGTGCCACTTAAATGCAGGTGAGAAGATCTAATCCTAATGAACCTAACATGAGTCATGACTCAAGAGCTGTTTTTACCTTGAGGTGTTTTGCCATGAATGGGGCAATGGTTACTGTAACTAAAAAAGTCTTTTGATTGGTTTGGGAAAGCTCTCGAAGGAGCTTTGGTTTTACCTGATACTGTATCATGGAAAACCTGGAAATTTCAATAATTTTAGAATTGTCGCAACGGAAAGTCATTAAAATAATTAATTCTAAGTATAATAATAGAGAATTTGTGGGAATTTCTATAATTGTTTTCTTGTAGTAAAATTTTTTAACATCTGGAAATTAAGTGTATTTATACATTTTAATCTAAAAAAAACCTTATCAAGTAATTAAAACTAAAAAAGCTAAAAGTCATGGCAATTGATTAATATAAAGATGTAGGAATCCTGATATTAAAAAGCTTTTGGATCTATTTAAATAGATTTTTTTTATGTTAATGTTTTATGATTCTATACTAAATATCAAGCATCATAAAATCGGAAATTTGGTTAGATGCCAGAATATTTTGGTCTAAAATTTTACAATTGAAAATGGGTCACATTTTTAACAAATTGAATGCATAATTTACATAATTTATTATGATAAATTTCATGAGTAATTATGATAAATTTCATCAATGCATTGATAGATTTAGACACTAAAGCTTGGGGCACATAACTAACCTGTGACAACTAGTCAAAATGGCATTGAATACTACTGACATTTAAAGTCAAGCTGAAAGGCTTTTGAAAACAAAACTTACATACACTATTTATGATCTTTATTATTCTTAATATGCTGTAAAAATGCTATGAAACATGACAGAGCGGGTTTATTTTAAGGCTTATCTGCTTGCTATTTGTATCCATCAACATGGAGCCAATTTGAGCACACCCCAGCAGACAGAAGGTGTGGGGGTGGGCGTGGGGTAAAAAAAGCTCCAAACACAGGGACCCGTGTAAAGAGCCTGTTTCACTCTCCAGAATTACTAATCAGACAGCCAGAGGTGTCTTAATCACCAGACGTCAGGCGATGTCACTTCCCCTGCTTTCATCATTGTTATCTCTGCAAGCACACACCTGGCACACACATGCAGGATTTTATGCAGGCCCATAAAGCTGTTGCATGCTGTAGAACCACAAAACATCTTCCAGTGTTTATATAAAAACAGGCTTTAAACTGTTGATGTTTTGTTCTGGTAGGGAGTGCTGTGCAATTTCAGTTGAATTAGTGAATTGTCTGGGTATTCAGACTGCAGTATTTGCATTTTTCAGCATGAACACTCTACTTACACTGTTTATACTGCAAAATAGTGTAAGAAAGTGCATAAGTGTGCTAAATGTGATTCACCTGCAGTAATCCATAGACGCAAATGCATCACCTTTCAGTGAAAATGTGCCTTTTTGGGATAAAAACAGGTCACCTAAAAGATTCATGTAGATATGATGAGAGTGTGTTTGGATTGGGGCGGCTTAAGTCGGGCTGATCGTGTTATTTTTTTCCACACAACAGAGTTAAATGTAAACCGTTATCACACAAGAGGAAGAACTGGTTGTTCAGCGTTCACTTCTAAACTATGTCTATGTTTTCATTCAGGTTAAGATTCAGATAATATTTATGTCTTTATTTTAATTTCGGTTAACAGAAATGTTTAAATAGTTTAATTTAAGACAGTTTTGCCTTTAAAAGGGCATATTTTATTAAACCACTAAAAGCCCTTTATGTCAATTAAATCAAAGAAATACTCAGTTGGAACAATTTTGACTGTCACATAAACGAACAACAAATTCAAAAGTATCGCTTGGTATCATAAATACAATAACGCTTTGCTAGAAGACATTTGAAATGGTAAATTATATAGCTTGCTACTGTTACGGTAAACTAAGAGCTAGTTTTATAAAGCAAATCCTGTTTTCTGTTTTTTGGTAGAAAATAGTGCTCATCTAAACATTTTGTGATGTAGCTTCAGCTGTGGCAGCTCTTCTAAACGTTTCATGAGATAGCGTCAGCTTTCTCCAGATAACTACAGTTTGGCGAGAGGTTTCTGTGAATGTCTTGTTGACTAAACTGTGTGTCTATGGTACTGGCAGATACAGTGTCAGGCAAACTGCAGAACAACAACATCTACACCATCGCCAAGAGGAACGTGGAAGGTCAGGACATGCTGTACCAGTCGCTCAAACTCACCAATGGGATCTGGATTCTCGCCGAACTCCGTATACAACCTGGCAATCCTAATTACACGGTAATCACTCAGCACAAACATTCCCCAATTGTGCATTCAAACGAAGCCTCAGTCAAAAGACACATGACGAATTGAGTTAAGGGAGGACAATAAATCTTGTTCCATGACAAGCAGCTGTTGACATCATCGAGAGCTTATTCAAAGACACTATTTATCCCTATGGTGACAGAATACACAAAATCTGGTTAATTTTTATTTCTTTATATGCACACCACATAAGTCCAAGGTTTCACCTCATCGTGATGTTATTCAGTGGTTTAGGTAATCACAGAACTGAGAATCAGCATAATGAATGGATGACCCTGAAAGCAATGCTTTCTGCTTGAGTTCCTCCACACATTAAATGAACAGAAGAATCAAGTACACTGTGACACACCCCTAAAGGCTTGTCGCAACACAGCGTTATCGATCCTTAGTTTCAGCTTCTTGAGCCCAGATCAAAATTAAATTCACTCATGCCCTCTTTCATCTGGAGTATCAAATAATTATTAATGCATGTGTAAAGTTCTTAAATTTAAGTCACAGACAATGGCATTCATGACCTTTCACATGTTTTCACAAATATGTTTGGTGTGGTGGGCTGATGACATTGATTTGACTATTGTGAGTCATGGTCATAGTGCCACTAACTGGCAGAAGGAAGTGTCACTTAAACGACTTTAAAATCAAGTCAACTTACATTTAGCCAAGTCACTTCAGACTTGCTCAGAATAGTGTAAAGACATGGCTGATGTAAAGCTCTAAAAATGGCATGAAATTTGGCACACATATTATAGTGGTCAGCAAAAAGCTTAGACATGAGCGTGGGGGGGTTCTGTAGTGCCCCCTTTTGACTAAAGCGATAGGGTAGTTTTATCTACAGTCACCAAACTTGGTATTATTGTATTTATCAAGCCAGACAACTTTCAAAATTACATTCATAAGCTCCACTCAACAGGAAGTCGTCTATTTTTATTTTATGTGGATTTTCTGACAATTCCAGGCTCTGTATTTTTAAATTATTATAAAAAAATTAGGATTGTCACCAAACTTGCCAAATATTATGTCATGATGTTGAAAATGCTAAATTGCGAAGAGATTTTTGATATCTCAAACAGTGTTGCCATGGTGAGGCAATATATTTATGGAAAAAAAGGAAACCGTGTTCTCCTGTGTGCATTGTGATTTTGATCAACTTTGAGCTGTATGTTTGGTCTTAGAGACTGATGACAGATGTGGCTATTGTGAGTCAGTCAACGCGCCATAGCACTCAGAGTACTCCAAAGTTTACTTTAAACTTAGTGAGAGAGGAGCTATTGAAGTTGTTAAATTGTAATCTGATTGTTGATGTTACGAATGGTGTTGGCATGATGAGGCAGAAAGACAAATAAAGGAAGATGCTTGTATCTTTTGCGTGCATTGAGTGAAATGTGCCTCGTACGTCAAGATTAGAACAAACTTAAAACAGACTTTAAAATAGTCCACGGTTAATTTCGTAATTAAATGCATGTGACAATTACGCATCGTTTTTTGAAAAGCTGCAGGTGGCAATGGTGCCGTAGTGTTTGGGCACGTAATTGCTGCTTGCAGCTATATTTCTATTAGACTTTGTATGACTCCGTTCCAAAATAAGCTGTTTGTTGCATTCTTTTCAAGTTACAAATGATGTGTAATGTCTTTTCTCTGTTTCAGCTCTCTCTGAAGTGCAGGGCTCCAGAAGTGTCTCAGTATGTGTTCCAGATGTACGATGCCATTCTGAAGAACTAGATGTCATTAATCTCCATTCTACCTATATGCCCCTCCCCCACCAGCCACCACTATTGCTTAGACACAGGATCCAGCTGCTGGTCTCCATGTTTTCTGCCATTGTTTTCAGTCCTCGTTCAGTGTGCTCAGTGTGCTCAGTACGTGTTCTCATCTGGCAAATTATTGGTGTTGTCGATAAATTGTTGAAGGGTATTTTGAATCACAGTTCACAGTGTATTTTTCATATTAATTGTCATTTGTACACCTGTGATTGCACATGCCCTGTATTTGCCATGCGTAATTTTTCCAGTAAGAGATAAAGGTGTATGATATATATATATATATATATATATATATATATAATACAACACAACACAATGAAAGCATGTAAGTAATTGCACTTTTCTAAAATAGTTGTCATCTGTTTGATTTTCATCTTACGTTCTGCCATCACTTCAAGTTTATTATTGTCATTTCAATGTCGAGGGAGATTAAATCACAACAACAGAGTTTGTACACCATTCTCTGTTCACATAATTACTTGCATTACTTGCTTTCATTGTGTCGTTTCATGCAAGTGTAAAACAGTGTGGTGTTAATTTGCCAGCTATTTGCAGTTAGATTTGCATGCTCTGAACAGTACATTCCTAACAATATCTTGTGTAACGTGTTCAGCTTAACCAATTGAAAGAACATGCCAACACTCCATCATTGTCTTACATTGTTTGCTGTGAATCAACGTCATGTGATAAAGATACGAAACAGCCTTTCTATTCATCTTATATACGCGTCATTGGATATTCATTCCCGGAATGAGCTCATCCATATGTGATATATTGTGATTGTGAAAGTGAGTAGGATTTTAACAGGTGTTGTGCAGTTGTGTTCCATACATGTTATTCCAGACATCACTAAAAATCAGTACAAAACCTTAAGCAGCTGTCTCAATGCTACTTAGTAACTAATACACTAATATGAGTTGCAATAAGTAAAATCGCTAATATAGATTCAAAGGCTCGGTATTATGAGGACCAATCATTTGAGCTGTTGAGTAGAACGTTTTTAGCTGGGTTTATGCGAAACTTCATAACCAGTCTTTGTGGTGATGGTGGTGGTGACTAAATGTGAACCGTTTTTGTTGCCATAGATGCTAATGTGCCTGTAAACCTGCATGTAAACAGTGTCCAATAAACATTTGACAGTGGAAAACTTACATACTGTGGCACTTAAATATTGGCCTGCTGTTCATTTCACTATTATGTGTAAAAGTGTGAGTCTGTTTTAATCATTGGCGTTTATATCGCTGATGAGATCAGTGTATCTAAAGTGTGACCGTAATACGTAGTCTGAGAACAAAATCGAATCAACTTTCTCCTCCAGGTTCACGCTTGCTGTAATTCAAAATAAAAATTGGCCTCCTAAATCCAGGTAGGCCTGTGCCTTCATAACACACACACACTAAATCTTCATTCTGATTATGTTTTGCTATATTTTGACATTAGTGATTTACTTTCCGATAATTTCCTCTGAGCACAGAATCTGATGAGGTCAGCGGTGGGATGCAGGTGACGCAGACGGTGGTTGTAATCACTCAGGTCTGCAACAGCTCTCATACTGAATACTGAACAGCTCTTATGTCACGCAGACACACTGTCCTGAGACCCAGGGTGTGTTCCTGCGTTTTGTCTGCACTATTTTTAATTGGAAGTGTCTCAAATCCCACGAGCTTGGTTACCTTCTCTTATGCTCTGTCTAGCTGTTTTTAAATATGAATGTTGAATACTTGCACAGACTACATTCTGGGCTTCTGCACGATTCTCACTTCTTATTTATGTACAGTCACAGTTTACAATTCTGTGTGCTACACATTCCCAGGTCAATTGGAATTCAGTTTGTTATAAAATGGATAGTTTTGGTCCTTGATTATGATTGGAGTAAAATTATGAAATAAGTATGGATAAAAGAAGCCTGTTTTGACACTTTTTAGATGTTTTTTTTACAACAACCCTGCAGGTTTAGTACAAAAACTTCCAGCTGGTCCCAAATGCAGCAGCCAGAGTTCTTATGAGAATGGAAAAGTATGACCACATTAGTCTGGTATTGTCAACACTGCACTGGTTGCCTATTAAGCATCATATAAACTACTTAGTACACTAACTTCTCAGTACATGAACGAGCCTCTTTCTCATTACAGTCCCTTGTGTTTGCTGCCAGTTGATAAAACCCAGAATTTCAAAATCAAGTGTGGATAAAACCTTGGTGCCCAAACTCTGAAACAGTCTTCCCAGTATTGTCCAGGAGGCAGACACACTCTGTTAGTTAAAATCCAGATTAAAGAGCCATTCAAGAGTCCTATGCATATTATAATGACCTAACTACAGTCCTAAAGACTCTCCTATAAGACTCGACTATTTCGTTATTTCTTTCTGTCCCGTTCTCTTTCAATATACAATGTTCAGATATTTTATGGCATTATTTTATTTCTAAGTGCCATCTTCATGTAAACTGGAATGGAATATATTGCTTAATATGATACCTGCCATCTCTTATTAATTGACTAAACGCCGCATAGTTTCAACAGTACATACTGTTTCAGTGGGCTGTCTGTCTGTTCTGTATTCTGAGCTGTCTTGTTTTCTGTGCTTTTATTTTCATTATATTTAAAGCTGATTTAAAACGATGCAACATTGTAAAAAGCGCTATATTAACAACATTAAATTTAATGTAATTTAATTAGTTATAGGTTATGTCTAATGTTCACATGCATTATGTCAATGATTAGTTTTCTCAGCACACATGCTCTTTAAACGCGTGCTTGTCGTATCTGCGTGTCTGACTGACGCACCGCTTATTTACGCACAGGACGGATAAAGAACAGGCTACAGCGCACAGCCTCTCCTCTCCAGTCGAACATGCGCGCAGCGCGCCGCGTCAGGTCTCCGTGACATGAAAGAACAAGATATTCGTCGAGGACGGTTTTCGTTGTTTTTTTTTTGCGTCTTTTAAACATTCCATTAGAAAGTAAGTATTTGTGAAAACTATATGCATCGATGGGAACAATCGTGCGGGTGTTCAGCTGCCCACACATCACGGAACATGGAACTTCTTACCTGGGTGTGAGGTAAGTCACCGGATTCATTTCTGTACGCGTTGTACATATGCACCGACAGTCGTGCGCTTCCAGTCAGTATTGGGGTTTATGAGAATTAAAACTTCCATTCGTTCTCTATATAGTTATTTATTTGTTAGTGTGTGGCATTACGCTTGGGGACTGCGGTAAAGTTAGTTTGATGTTTGACATTAGTTACATATTTGGTTTAAAACCCTTTAAACTCTCTGTGCCGTTACTGTTTACACCGAGTCCGAACAAGTACATCAACAGATGTCCTCTGCATATGAAATGAATGTCAAACTAACTTCACCGCAGTGGCATTTATTAATTAATTTCGTATTAATCTATGCGAGAGTATTTTACATTAAACACTGAGCCATACGATCTGCATCTTTAGAATAGAGAATATACTGTAATAAGAGTCAGACGGGTTAGGATCCATGCGCAGCTTATTTTATTAGAGCGGTAAACAGGCAGAGTAATCGGCAGCAAATAGATATGGTAGAGGCAAAACAGCAGAGTGGTCATAAAACAGGCAGAAATCAGGGCAGGCAGCAAACAATCCAAATCAGAGGCAGGCAGAGAACAGTTAATAAACGTTAAATAATCCAGGTCATACACAAAAGGCCAACAGGGAAAACAAAAAAGTTCTCTGGGTGCTTCCTCAGCCTCTCCGACCGGACCACCAACGGGTTTTAGCAGGAAAACAGGGAAGGTAGGAGAAACATGGTAATTAGCAAGGAGATCAAGGCAAAAGGACACTGGTGTAATCTGTTCTATAATTCTGAAAGGACCAACATACCTAGGCTTGAACTTCTTGCATGGAAGCTTGAGTTGAGGGTCTCGGGTAGATAGCCAGACCCTTTGACCAGGAGCGTAGGCAGAAACTTGACTAGGAAAGCTGTCATGAGGAACCTTTGGACCAGGGACTTGAGTACTGTGGAAAACCAGAGATACAGAGGGTTGGCAGAGTAGCTCCGTTCTGGCGGGTAGACATCAGGCGAGGTACTGATGAGCGGGAAGTTTCCAACTGAAACCGTGGTAACAAATCACAGTGACTGGACATCTTGCATGGATCAGCATGCTCAATGAGTACATCTCAATTTGGAACCTCATGAGTCTTTAGGAGGGATTAGGAATCTGTTCAAATGAGTGACTGGAGCCAAACAGTGATCGTAACATGAAAGTCCCCATTGGACAATCTGACCCCCCTTCCAGGAGATGATGGGATCATGAGCAGTTAACCAGGGCAGTCCCAGAACAATTGAATGGCTTGATGAGGGAATAACATAGAACCGGATCTTTTCAGAATGCAGGATGCCCATTTCTAACTGTACGTACGGGGTTGCATGCTGGATCTTTCCCAAGCCCAGGGGTCACCCACCCAATGCCTCCGCCACTATAGAGGTATCACGAGTTAGTACAAGGTTATTTGACCGAGCAAACTCATATGAAATGAAATTCCCAGTCGCCCCAGAGTCTATAAGGGGAAATGTGGAAATTGTTTTTTCGGATGTTACAAGCTTAACGGGTACTTTGATGCCGGAGGAGGCGGTAACCTTAGTGGCATTTACCAGAAGGCGGTTAGTGGGGGGGTCAGATAGGACAGGTAGACCTAATATGACTGGATTAACCACAGTAAAGGCATAGGTGGAGTTGTACTCGGCGATCACATTCCTCTGAAGAGAGACGAGTATAACCAATTTGCATGGGTTCAACGGTGTCAGAGAGTTTAAGCTTTTGGGGAGGCAGAGAAAGAACGGGTCGTCAAGAACGGATCAGATTGTCCAATTGAATCGAAAGTTCTATGTACTCATGCAAATACTTTCCCTCGTCATGACAGGCTAATTCTGACTGGAGTCCCGGATTTAAACCTCTGCGGAAGCAGGTGAAGCTGGATCCTGGGGCATGAGGCGAGCTCCCTGTATCACCTTGACTAGTTCCTCAATGAGCAGGGGTGCCGCTAAGGGGGGGGGAAGTTAGGACAATTCTAAGGGCCCACACCCTTTAGGGCCCCCAGAGATCTGCTTTATTAGTAATAACACTACTAGAGGGGCCCAACCTCATATTTTGTCATAGGGTCCAAAATTGCGAGCGGCGCCCCTGTCAATGAGTGTGGTGAGCTGAGTGAGCTGGTGGATTCGATTGTGGCAAAGTCTTCTGTAATAAAGAGTCAGACGGGTTAGGATCCATGTGCAGCTTATTTTATTAGAGCGGTCAACAGGCAGAGTAATCGACAGCAAATAGATATGGTAGAGGCAAAACAGCAGAGTGGTCATAATACAGGCAGAAATCAGGGCAGGCAGCAAACAATCTAAATCAGAGGCAGGCAGAGAACAATCAATAAACAGTAAACAATCTAGGTCATACACAAAAGGCCAGCAGGGACAAACAGGGAAACCCGCTCGGAATTGATGCTCATGGCAAATCAAGACTTCGCAATGGGTAATGGCGAATGTCCGGTTTATATAGGCAGCGGTAATGATAAACAGGTGGCAAACAGGAAATGATCAACGGAAGGTGAGTTACATTCTGGGAGATGTAGTTCAGGAATCCGGTCAGTACTCTGGAGAGGGTTCCCTCTGGTGGCACGGTGCAGAGGAAGCTGGAGCCTCCACCATAACATATACATTGTGCCATAGTCTTGGCCTATCACTTAGTAGATTAAAACTGAAAATACATATTTTAAAAGATAAATTAACTGCACATATTCTGCCACCTGCAGTAGCTCTATAGGAATAGCCCAGTGATGTTGGAACAGTGAACAGTGGTGTGGTGTTGAATATGTTATGAATATGAATATGCCTATGTGTGGCATTTACTATAAATATCTTTGCACCATTTAAATCATCCCGACCCAGTTATAATGTTTACATTAAGAGATCATTGTGGTGCCATATCTGTGTTATGGTCTTTGATAGATTACAGTTAAAAAACGTCATTTGTGTTGCCAATCTGAAACTTTTTAAATTTTCTATTTGATTCATTGTATTTTTATATTTCATAGTAGCTCTATAATAATCCCAAAAGTTGTTTGTACTTCTGTCTTTTTCAGAGGTCTGTAAATGGGACTGTGTTGTGGCCACTACGGCTCTCTGGAATCCAGTCAGGACTATGTGCTGCCCGCGTGCCCCTCTGAATGCACTGGCCCAATGTTTGCGAGAACAGGGAGGGTGGGTCAGCCCACCGGGGACAAGCTAAAGGCAGGGCACCACCTCCATTCCGGATTGCAGTGCTGGGGGCCCAAGGGGTGGGAAAGACAGCTATAGTGCAACGCTTTCTGCATGATGACTACAGTGAGGTGGCGACGTCCAACAAGACACGCAAGGTGCATCTTTCCACTGCAGTGCTCAAAGGTCATGTGCATGACCTTCAGATCACAGATTATCCAGCCATCAGCAGCTTCCCCATCAGTTCTCTGCAGGTACCAAGACTTTACAGACATCTCATCATATACACCTCTGACCCGACCCTGTGTTGGGGACGAGGTTTATCACACCAAGAAAACATTCTTTAACAGGTATCTCTTGTGCTGACCAGGAACTAAATCAAATAAATCAGATACTTCTGAATAAAAACAAAACATGTAACATCAGTGAGGAGACATACATTTGTTTCAGGGTTAAGTGATGTTCATTTATTTAAATATTGATTCAGGTCACAGTAATAAAGACGACGATAATCAAGAGTGAGTTGCGTTGTAAAAATGTGTTCATTTTCACTTGTGTTATTAGTTGGAATGAGACATACCTCTCTCAACTGACAGTAATAAGCATTTGCTTCAATTGTGATATGCAGTCTCTGCCATTTTATCTCATTCATATATATTAACAATTTATTTTAAAAAGGGCAGGTAAAACATGCAATCGTATACTTTATTTCACACATAAAAATACAGCTCAGTGAAATGTACATTTCAGACCTACGAGCTTTGCTGTGGGTCAATTAACAAGATTTATTTTGCTTGCCGTTAGTGTTAATACTTTAATACGTTTTTTTAACACACAGTGGCAGTTTTATCATAACACAATGGTTTATAATAAACCAGTAACCTTAGAGCACATGGGTCTGTCTGGTTTATTTTATATCTTTACATATTAACACACAACGTTATATATTTACTCATATATCATTCTCAACTGATATTTCTCATCTTAAGAGTTAGCTTAAGAGAACTGTTTTTCATTTTTCGTTTCAAAAACGAGCTGTTCTCCAGAAATCCTGACCATTATAGCCAAAGTAACAGCTGATCAGCTGAAAGAAGAAAGTCATGCACATCAAAGGTCATTTATGGGCCAGTTTTCATTTTATGGTGCAGTACTGCTTTAACCAAATCTAGAATACAACATCAGATTGCATAAATCTTGCAGTTAAGGTTCTGTGTCTGCGCAGGAATGGTCAGACGATGGCTGCCGAGGCATTCGAGGCGCTCATGTCTACATCCTGGTTTATGACATCTGCTGTTTCGACAGCTTTGAGTACGTCAAAATCATGAGGCAGCAGATCTTGGAGACCAGGTAAATGCTGGGAATAAATGCTTTTCTATCTGCTCTTTACATTCTTTGAGCTTCCTTTATTTCCCTTATTTGCTTTCTCTTCTTGCTTCTTCCTCTTGTGTCTATATTTGTTTTACTATTCCCTTCTTTCTCCAAACCTTCTCTTTCATATCTATTCAATGTGTGATAGTCACTGTAATATTGAGCTAAGGAGATACTTCTGTAATCACATGCTGCGGGCACAAAGGGTAATTTCTTTATCACTTACAACAGAAATACTGTTTTTACTTTTACTGACTTCTGGGGCATGAAATGTCATCAAACAGCCACTTTCGCTTTGTAACTGACCAGATTTGATGACATGAGATGTTAATCTGCTCCAAGGGCAAAATTGTCAATCACACATTGGGGGGGACAGCTGTGGGACTTTTTGTGTTGGCGCATGCACACATTTTTTAAATCAAAATAAAATAAAAGTCAGCGTCCAAATGTTTGTAATTGTATAACACAACAAGGAATTTTATTACATCTGTGAAATATAACAGCAACGCAATTCCAAGGGATGAAAATGGTGAAGTAAGAAAGAACAAATGGCAGGACTCTAAAATAACTTGCTAGATAATAACCCAATT
>JAZGTJ010000260.1:134622-150470 GCA_036877575.1 Botia almorhae
GAGTCGGTACCGTGGGATCATCAGGGTGGAAGGAGAGGTAGAGTTGGGTGTCATCCGCGTAGCAGTGATAGGAAAGGCCATGTTTGTGAATGACAGATCCTAGAGACTTTATATGGTGATGATAAACCATATAAAGTTTCGTAATGATGCGCAATTGCGTTTGTTAAATACTACATTTTAAGACAAAATTGAAAATGGGCGACGCTCACAATGACCGACCATGGAACATCAGCTATTAATTGACTGAGCATGTCTCAAGGAGTCGTAAGAGACCACTCATTTAATAATAGATCAAAGCATTCAAAAGTTATGAGCAAAAATAGCAATTTTTCATATTTTTGGACCAGTAGGTGGCCCTGTGAGGAAACGGGGCATGCACCCTCAGTTCATGCCTGTGATGACATGTACCATGTTTCGTGTCAATATACCAAAGCGTTGCGAAGATACAGCCTTATATTGATTTTTGCGTGTTATTCATCAAATTTGTTGTATACGCGCTATACGTGAACGGATTGACTGATCAAAAATCTTTTAATAACTTATAAAAAACTCCTTTAATAAGTCTGGGATGCATGTAGATCATGCATACCAATGTTCGTGCAAAACGGAAAAAACGCAGGAGGAGGAGTTAGAAAAAGTAGGTTTTACAAAAAATTCAAAAAGGCGAGAAAATTTTCATGATGAAAAATGACGTCATTGGGTGCAATCGATTCGGCATGAGACAAGGAATCAGGGGAAAGAGGAATTTGTTTGGACAGTTGGTGGCACTAGAGTGATTGCTTTAGGGACTCCATAATTTGTGTGGTTAATCTTTATACTGTCCTATATCAGAGTGCCAAGTTTCATAACTTTCCTATGTTTGGTTTTATGGGCTGCCATGGACTTCAACAGCGGAAGAAGAAGAGTAATAATAAGAAAACGAACGATTTCAAGAGATTCTAATAATAATAATAATAAACAGAACAAAAACAATAGGTGCCTTTGCACCTTCGGTGCTTGGCCCCTAAATAGCTGCAAGCAGCAATAACTGGGCCAAGCAGTAAGAAGGCACAATAAGTCAAGCAAGCATGGCTGCTGCATCTAGAGGTTTTTAATTTAGCTGGGCAGCCACTAAGTAGGACATTGTAATAATGAAGTGTCGATGTCATGAATGCGTGAAAACTCTTTCCAGTATCCAGGAGAGATGTTTGTCTAACTCCTTACAGAAAGATCTGGGGATAAACAATGGAACATTTTGAAAAAGAAATTAAAACCTTGAAAAACATCTTAACTGTGTTTAAACCTTTTTTAGTTTTTTTTTCATCACTACAGCATAATAGCTTTTTATATGTACTTGTCACTGAAATTCCCAGATCTGCCTCTTTCCTTAAAGCAGGGGGCAGCTCTGTCTTGTACCCCTGTATAAGCGAAAATAGTCTGATATTACCCTGTTGTTTCTTATACAAGCAGTTGGATGTGACTACAGGACCTTGGGGAATGAAAGACAGACAGATTTAGTGTGGAGCCAGTACATCTGTTGTTGTGGGAAGTGTTCCAGATTCCGGTTTACCTAATTAATGCAGCCTAATAATCCCTTAAGGGATTTGAGTAATAAATCCACATTACTATGTGTAGGTGTAACCGGTCTGCTTTCCGCCGCTGTTTCTCCCCTCTGCGTTGTGTATAAGAAAGACCAGGACACTTGCCACTTCAATTCACTGGAGCAGGTTTATTAACAGTCACGTCCAACATGGACTGGCCACCGTCTGTGGATTAACATCAATAAAGCTGATAAATCGCTTGTGGACATCTCATAACAGCACATTCCTGCATAATATAACACCTGTTAGCTGGCTAAAAACGTAAAACCACGCTAACACATACGTACATACAGCCCACACGATATATCTTCAAATTTCTAATCCATCCACATGTAAAACATACAACAGTACACTGTATATAATCTCAGTACTTCTTACAAGATAAAATGAAACTCCCAGTGTATGTAACGCAAACTGGCGAGAGGCGTGCACTTACGTCAAAATGGCGTTAGGGTAGCGCCAGAAGCAAATTTAAAAATAAAAGTCTCTAAATAGTGGATAGCAGAATAAATGTATTTCACCCAAAGAAAAACAGAAATAAATCAAAAATACAAGAAGGATTTTAGTGAAAAAGCACAATGTATTACATTCAGGTTATAACCCGTTACATAGGCAAGATTAAAAGGTGGGTCTTTAGTCTTGATTTAAAATGACATCGTGTATCTGCCTCCCGGAAAACGCTGGGAAGACTACTCCAAAGTTTGGGTGCCAAATACGAGAAGGATCTACCACCAGCACTTGTTTTGGAAATTCTGGGTACAAACAGTTGGCCAGAATTTTTAGATCGTTGTGAATGCGAAGGACTATAATACGAGAGGAACTCGTTAAGTATTGAGAACCATTCAGGGCCTTGTAGGTAATCAGCAAGATTTTAAAATATATACGAAATTTATACAATTTTAAAACGTATAAAATGTATAAAATTTTATTATATTTTTAAGATGAAAATATTGGAAATATTGGCAAAATGACACCCAGATTATTGGCTAATTAAGCAGGGTTTTTAGAGCATCCATCCAGAGTAAGGCAGTGTTCTATGTTGTTCCGTGTGTTTTTGTCCAATAAGGTTAGTCATCCAAGTTTTGATATCGACTATGCATTCTGTTAATTTAGTGAATTTTTGAGTCTCGTTGGGCCTAAAAGAAATGTATAGCTGAGTATCATCAGCATAACAATAAAAACTAACTCCATGTCTCTTATTAATTGCTCCCAGAGGTAGCATGTACAGGGTGAAAAGTAGGGTCCCAAGCACTGAGCCCTGCAGTACTCCATATTGGACTTGTGATCGGTATGAAACCTTTTCACACACAGCAACAAACTGGAATCGGTTTGATAAATATGATTTAAACCATGCAAGTGCAGTTCCATTTATGCCAACGTAGTTTTCAAGCCTATTTAATAGAATGCTGTGGGTCAATAGTGTCAAAGGCTGCGCTAGAGTCAAGTAATACTAGAAGAGAGATCTAGCCACGATCGGCTGACAAAAGCAGATCATTAGTCACTCTGATGAGAGCAGTCTCTGTACTATGATATGGCCTGAATCCTGACTGGAAATTCTCATAGACAACATTTCTCCCCAGGAAAGAGCACGAAGTGGTTGGGGGGCGCCGGGAGGGAGTCTAGATAAATTTCTAGATAAACGAGCAGCACCAGCCCTAGAGGCATGGAGGCCATCTCTTTTCAACAGGTCAGGTCTACCCCAAAAATGTTTCCAATTATCTATGTAACCTATACTGTTCTGTGAACACCACTTAGACATCCAGCCATTTAGTAATAAGAGTCTGCTATGTATTTCATCACCACGATAAGCAGGGAGGGGGCCAGAGAATATTACTGTGTCCAACATTGTACTACCTCTTTAATATTATCTGACGGAGATGAACATCATTTGTGCCGACGTGTATAATAATCTTACTGAATTTACATTTAGCTTTAGCCAGCTTGTTTAAATTTGCTTTAATGTCGGGCACTCTGGCTCCCGGTAAGCATTTGACTATGATGGCTGGTGCCTCTATTTTTACGTTCTGTACAATAGAATCTCCGGTAACTAGGGCACTTTCAACAGGTGTCTCAGTGTGTGCGTCACTGAGTGGGGAGAACCTGTTTGTAACTGTAATCGGAATGGAAGAGCGGTGTTTTGTCCTGTGACTATGCCGTCTCCGGAACCAAACAATGTATGGACCTAGTCGCATCCAAAGTCTGGTATAAAGCCCTATCACTCTTACTATCCTCAATTAACGTTTGGATGTGTGTCTCTAATTCTGAAACTTTCTCTGTTTCACTACTATTTCCCTACATTTATCACATGTAAAACCCTCAGCGCTGACAGAAAAGGCTACACTAAATGTGGCAAACAGTGCATGTTACAATAACAGGAGATGAGATACTCCTGTTATGAGCACAGTGCTAACTGAACTGAGTTGTCTGTAATGAATAACATACATAATCTGGTGCTGCTCTGTTTTGCAGACCAATTACTCTAACAGCAGTTACACATTCTTAGAGATCTTACTCAAGCCTAATGCTGTGTTATTGGCTAGTAACTCCACTTCTCTAGAGAGGTCATCAATTTAATCTATTGCAGACATAACTCCATAGGTAGGAATAAGAGCACCAAGAGCTCTTTTGATGATGGGTCCCAAAAAGATCAGTTGATCTTTGATATCTTATTCTTTTGGGAAAACTGAGAGCTAAATGTTGGACTAATAATATTGTTAAAACTTATTTTTCCCTTGTACTTTAACTGCTGTGTAAGTCACTAAAAAAAAACTGATATGGACCTTCCCACCTGGATTCTAATGGTAATCACTGTGGTTTGTGACTCATTACCCACTGACCAGGTATTAGACTATGCCCAACCTCTGGGGGTGGCTCCCATGCATCCTGAACTTGCTTCTCTTCACTCCATACTCCCAGGCTTTTCACAGTATTGGAGTTTGTAACCAGTATTGGATCAAGTTGTCAGATGCACATCATGTCATGGTTCTGTCAAAGGGAAAACGTAGAGAATCCAATTGCAAGCGCAAGAGAGAGTTTATTGAAGTTAAACAGAAAAATGGAAAACACTGGAGCAGGAGGGAGAATGACAGTGACTGTCATGGCAAGCTTCCCTGTAGGCGGGGCAACCCAGGTGCAGACAGAGAGGAAACAGAAGATGGCGGGACCCCGGAAGGATGACGGGCAAGAGACTGGCTGGCGGACTGGACGGGTGGTGCAGGGAACCGGCGAAGAGCAGGTAAGTCCGACGGTGGTCATGATGGCGACGACTGGGCTCAGTACCAGAAGGAAACTCCAGCGGGCAGACGAGAGAGAAGACAAACGAAACACTGCAACACAGTAGACAGGATGTAACAAAAACCTAGAGAAGACTGGACAGGACTAAACGGCAAAATAAAAACAAAAAAAATAAAATATAACTGAGTAACAGGACTTGATAACAGGACAAAAAAAATTGACTAAACTTATGGATGAATAATTAATAATTCATTAGTTTTAAACTAACAAACAAAACAAATGGTCAGGAGACTGGGAGACGCAAGACAATCTGACAACGAAGGGAAATATAAAGGGAGAGAATCAGCAAATGAGTAGGTGAGAGTGATAATACTGAATGACACACAGCTGGGACAAACGAGATGGCGGGGCGGACGCAGACAGCGGAGCATGTGGTGATCTGCCAAACCACCACGCGCTCCGACACAGAACAAACAATACAAACCCGGGCTGAGCTTTAAGCAGGAATTTTTTCTGTTCTTAAGTTAGCTGCTGAAACTTTTTAACCAGCTCGTCCTTATCCTGGTGCTTTTTAATCCTTAATCTTGTTTTACAATCAAGGACCCAGTGTCCTTTTGTGTGACAATATTTACACTTTCATTGACGTTTTCCTGGAGTGTCTTTGGTCTTCCCTTTCATGATATTCATTTCCTGTAGTTCTGTTGTTGTACCTGAAAGTACCGGAAGTCTGACATCCTGTGTCCTTTCAATTTTTGTTGACCATTCAACAATTTGGTTGAAGGCTGTTCCAACACTGTCTCAGTCATTAGATTCAGGTTTCAGTCCATTCACAAAGGCAGTTTTCAGAGGCATACCAGTGTCCTTGTCAAGATCCTCATTAATATTTAAACCGGCATGTTCCAGCCAGGTTTGTCTAAAGCATTCTTCATATTCAGTTACACTTTCCCTAGTTTTCTGCATACAAAAGGTGTTTTTAGCCCAATTAACCTCTGCTGGTTTAAGCTCAAGCAAGAATGTTTGTATAGCTTCCCATCCAGCTTTAATGTTCTCTTGGGATTCACCTACCCTGTTTTCAACACTCTCAGTTAGTTTCTTTTGGTCACTGTCCCTTAAGTTAACACTAAATCATTGCACTGTCTAAATCTTCTGAAAGCGCTGAAAAATTTGCCAAACCTTACGTGGCTGTTAATAGGTATCTGGCAATTCTTTCGACCATTTGTCAACTTTTTTGGTGGTAGCTGGCTGGTATGTCCTGCATGGAATATATTTCTTTACTACCTTGGTAACTATGCAAGTTCGTCCCCCGCCATTGTCTTCATACTCATCTTCATTGTCAACTTCTACCTCAGTCCTTCTGTTTTTGACAATCACAGGAGCAAGCCTGACCTTTAAGTTGTCTCTTATGACATTAGCATTTAGTTTGATTGGTGACTCTACATCACTGCCCTCAGAGCTTCCTGAAACATTGTTGTTGCCATGGTCATTTTCAAGCATTACATTTACATTTAGTCATTTAGCTGACGCGTTTATCCAAAGTGACTTACAAATGAGGACAAGAAAGCAACTTTAATTACAATAAGAGGCAACAGTGAAACAATAAGAGAGATAAAAGCAGATAATAACGTTCTTGTTCTTGGAGGTTCTGTTCCATGTCATACTGTTGTAGGACTCAATACACAGCTATCACCATTAATTTGTGCAGACTCAGCCATGGCAGTACAGCAGATGTACCCTCAAAGATGAATAGATACAACAAAAGGTGTTAACAGAGCTGTTAAAAGGTGCTTACACAGATTTAAATACACATCTATCTTTGAAATTCTGCAGAAGGTAATGTATGAATAACTTCCTATAGACTAGCAACTGCCTGTCCTAGCAATTTTAGACTGATATTGATTGACTAGGAATCATGCATTTCCAAAATACAAAAGTACTATCTATTACGTAGATTACTTTTATGTTAAGAAATTACTTTATGCAAACATATTGCCAAGCATTTAACACTGCAGTTAAGACAAAAGAATGACATAAAACCAAATCTACTTATTTGCTGTTCTCCTGAAACATTACCTTTGTTACCTTTTTAAAAAAAAGTATAATAAAAGAAATAGAAGTAGAGGTAGTGGTGGTGTGTTAGTTGATTAGTTAAGGAAGTAAAGACGAAATAGTTTAATTTTTAGTCGTTTCTTGAAAACAGCTAGTGACTCAGCCGTTCTGATAGAGTGATGTAGTTCAGTCGGGCAGAGTGAAAGTAAGAGTCCGGGAAAGTGATTTCTTCCCTCTTTGGGATGGAACCGCAAGGCGACGTTCATTAGCTGAGCGCAAGTTTCTGGAGGGCACATAAATGCAAAGAAGTAAGAGCATGTAGGGAGGTGCGAATCCAGTAGTCACTTTGAATGCAAACATCAGAGCCTTGAATTTGATGCGAGCAGCTACTGGCAGCCAGTGCAACTGGATGAACAGTGGCGTAACGTGTGCTATTTTAGGCTCGTTAAAGACGACTCTAGCTGCTGCGTTCTGGATCAACTGCAGGGGTTTTATAGTACAAGCCAGAAGCCTTGCGAGGAGAGCACTGCAGAAGTCCAGTCTGGAGAGAACAACAGCTTGAACGAGGAGTTGTGCTGCATGTTCTGATAGGCAGGGTCTGACCTTCCTGAAGTTGTAGAGATCGAATCTGCAGGAACGAGTGGTTCTAGAGATGTGGTCAGAGTAGCTCAGTTGATTGTCAATCATTACTCCAAGGCTTTTGACCATCTTGGATGGTTGCCCCATCAATCTGGATTGAGAAGTTATTACGAAGAAATGGGTTGGATGAAACCACAAGCATTTCTGTTTTAGCAGGAAGGAAGACAGAAGAGATTGGTAAGACATGAGGTGTGCAGTATTTTTTGCCTCACACCACACTCTCTCCGCAACCCTGAGTTTAGAGCGATGCTCACAAAGAACATTAGACAGCCAGGGTTCAGAAGGAGTGGCGCGGGCTGGCCTTGACAATAGCGGACATACTCTGTCTAGACATGATGCTAGAGTGGAGCAGAGTGTGTTAGTAACACTAGTAGTATGAAGTGAGGAGAGTTTGTTAGATTGAGGGAGTGCAGAAGAAACCATAGCGGATAGTCTAGTGGGTGAGAGTGAGCGTAGGTTTCTGCGAAAGGTGACTTGTGGTGGCTCAGGAGTGATTTGGATGTTGAGAGTGAGAAGGAAATGATCCGATGTGTGTAGTGGAATGACCAGTGTTTCATAAGTAGAGCAGTGTCTTGTGTAAATTAGGTCGAGCAGGTTACCAGATTTATGAATTTATGTCAAAAAAGGCAAGAAGAGTCAGAAAGGCAATTGCTTAAGGTCGCAACGTGGATGTTGAAAAAAATTGGAATGTATCAGATTTCTCCAACACATAAGAAAAGTAAGGTGGACCAAGTGCTTGTGGGGAAAAGAGTTGTGTAGCATAACAGTTGTCTGGACCTTAACTCAAAGCTCTGTCTGTGTGACAGAGCTTTATACCTGCTAACAAATGTGTTAACTAAACATTCAGGAAATCCCACAAACATTACCTGATAGGAGCACAGCAGGGGGATCCTTTGAACCCACTGAAATCTCACGGGAAGAACCAACCAAATGGGATCTCAAAAAAAACACACATAACAAATGTATAGGTGTTTTTGTATCTGTGGGACCATCACAGTGTTATCATACAGTAGAAAATTAAAAATACACATAATCCTTCTGTCAGGGTCCTGGCTTCTTGTGAGATCTGAAGATCGCGTTTTGCTAGGATCCTGACACAGTCGGTGTTCTATGTTAGAGCGTGGGGGTAAATTCCGACTCGTCCTGTCTGTTCTTGGTTTCCATTTCAAGAGTCGGAGTCTAGACCCACAGTCGGAGTATTCGTTCTATGTGGAGGCACATGGCTTCAATCTTGTTTACATCTGCCATGTGCTCTCTGGTCTCACGTTATTACCCCGCCCCCTTTTTCCTCGTTCAATTTGATTTCGCTTACCTGTGTGTTATTGTTTTCCATTTATTTAATACCTTCGTATCTGCTGTCCTGTGTTGGTTTGTTCTTCTGTGTTTCTTCAGTGTTTCTCCCGTGCTTTTCCTGTGCTTCTCCCGAGTTTCTCTGTGCTTTCCGTGATCTTGTTTCTTGTTGCTTTGTTCACTTGCTGGCAACCAGCACACTATACTGCTTCTCAAATATGGGAGTTGTAGTCCAAATGGCAATCTGGTTAATTTTCCGGAGATGGTTCCCTCTGGTGGCGCGGTGAGATAAAGCTCGAGTCTCCACTGTAACATTAATGGGGTAAACCTTTGCTTCCAAAGATTTTTTTAATTATTATTTTTAATTGTTAGTTAGCATTAGTTCATTTGTGCTGTGTTTTCCAGTTTGGCATGCCAGTAAGAAGGTGGTGGTGCATGCTTTTGCTGACTAACTATATTTTGAATTAGGTGTCATCAACTGGAGTGTGTACTCCAAGGAACACAAAAAACAATTTCGGGTACCATACACCTAAACCCAGCGCTTTTTACTGTGGTGAAGTCTTTAAAGACTTGCCGCCTGGTTACGCTAGTGATGACAAGAAGTGAATCCTGTATGGATTTTAATCCACAAAAGACTTTCAAGGGTATTCTTCAGGTGATTGTTTTTTTAATAATGTAGGGGAATTCTGCAAATAATAGGTGTAATTACATGTATTGGCTTTTTTCATGTTTATTGTATTGTATATTAGAGGTGTTACTATGTAAATATTTATGTAAATATATTCGTATATCTACACCTGTATATATACTATATATCAGTATGTGTTTTATAAATATTTTGTTTTATGTGTTTTTTTATATATATTTGGTTTTGAAATAAAGTATTGCAGTTATAAGTTTGTGTTTTGTTTTGTTTGTTTTAAGGTGCTCAGCATAGTATGGGATGCATAGACATGTACTGTACATGTACTGTATGTATTAAATTTCAAACTGGTTGGGCATGATTGTTTTACGCTTAAATAGCAGCAAAATCGCATATGGCGTATAAAGACAGTAAAGAATTTAGGGCTGTAGTTAGATCATTATGCATAAAGCAATATTAACAATTTACAAAACACTATGCCAAGTTTGTGATTTTCCTGAAAATGAAGTCACTGATTTTGTGACAAATGTCTGGGATTTTTAGCGCATGCGCTCTATCACATGCATGACGTCACCACGCTATAGGCTGCTAATACTACCAGTTAACATATCCTCTTAACTCCACTTACCACACTGACTTAGACTCCAATCCGAACTATTATAGTAAAATTACAAAAACATTATTACAAAACGTTATTACAAACTGTATTTCTCTTATTAACAGGAAAAGTTTTAACAAGCCTGTCACTGACCGCTATCCCAGTTTGCTTTAAAGCCAGGCTACATGCTAGCGTGTATACAGTAACGTTAGCTAGCTGTCGGGTAGCTTGTCAATAGCCCCATTCATACAAGCTGTATAATATTACAGTCGAAATTTACAAATTCTACAATTCGAAATTCTTGTGAAATTCACCTGGTGGTTATCTAAGGGATTATGTCAGCCAAAAACAGGATATTTACCATTCATAGATATGTGCCAAATGTCTGTCAGATTTCGCGCTCTTCTTCTGTTTGTTTTTTCCTAACTCACTGACGGTGCACGAGCTACTAAAGGTATAGGGGAAAACATGACATGGATTAGGTTTTGTTAATGTATAGTGTAAGGCCAGTCGAATGGATTTGGGAAATGGACCGGCCGGGATTTTATATTTTCGGAACTGGAAAGAAAGACGTATTTGCAATCACATCGATATTGCCCGCATAATCATACAGTATGATCAAATATTGGGGGGGACAAATTGTCCTTCTTTGAATATTGGGGGGGACGTGTCCCCCTGTCCCCCCATAGAATTATGCCTATGGTGGATATGTCTCATAGATGTTTCTTTTCTTGTTCTTCTTGACATGAGTATGTGACTACCCAGAGTCAAATGGCTAATCACATTCAGGAAACAAACAAACCTTCTGCATTAACTGTGTTAATATATGTCTCTTTGAAACAGTTTAACTCAATAACTGTCTCTTGGAAGTATGGTGTCCCTTTGGGCCCCCCAAAATGAGGACAAAGTTCACCTTACTATTGTAATGCAGCTCTCAAATTAATAGCAAAGCCATGACACAATTTAGTGAAGAAAAACAATTCCTAAAATAGCTCCTAATTAATTAGACTTTACCCTCTTTGTGAACAGAGATAATGACCCTTACAAATGAAAAAATAATAAGGGGAAACAAAGAAAAGAAGAGACATTTAAATAAGATACAGATAGTGATGCTAAAAATGTGCTATAAAGTGTGAGAGTTTATACAACAAAGCAATTTTTTTCAGTTGGTGGAAAAACAAACTTGGCCAAAATTGTCCTTGTCAGAGGAACAGGCTGTTCAGACACTGGCTGTCTCTCTTAATTGTGTTTTATGACCCCATTAGTCTAGACTCAGAGAAATAATAGAAATGATGGGTGAATTCAACAAGTAGAAGGTTTAGGGATCTTCTTTTCTGTTTTTCAGACCTGTTCTTCTATCCACTATCCACAATACAAATTACTCAAATCAGAGGTTTTTTTTGTGTTTAAAAATGCATAAGGATGTTCTGTTATAGATTCATCTGTGTTAATGTGTTCATAATCTGTTTATTACTTACTCTATTAGTAATTTATGACTAGAATCAGATAACAGTATGTAATATTGCTGATAATCAACCACCAGAAAAATAAAAATATTTTTGTACACATTATACACTCAAGGTCAAATATTTCACAAGATTTTTCTTAATTTTCTAGAGTTCACACTAACATGTAATCAGTTATGACAACAAATGCATATTTGGTGTGCCATCTGGGGGGAGGGCTCTGAGCTCAAAATTTGGCCGGAACCCAGAGTACTCCCACCATCCTTGATTGAGACAGATATCAGCCAAGAATGAGGCCATGGGGTGGCAGAGGGATGCTGCAAAGCTGTCATGGGACAGAGGTGAGGGACAAATATATATATATATATATATATATACCTGTATATATATAGTTATATATATAAGAGAAATACATCATCATCTGCAATATGACATGCAAGAACAAAAAAAGGCTGAAAATCAACAGAAAATCTGAAATAATGATTTTGTAATGGTGAAGGAAAGAACTAATGGGAACGATTTTTTCCATTGTTTTAGTGGTTAATCCAGCCTCAGTTTTGAACTAATAGCTCATGACTGGTATTCAAGGAAACTTGACAGGTCATGTGATATGATGTAGATGTCATCAATTCTTAGAGCTTATTTATTATTCAAGAGCTAGTGTGTGGTCTGTTCTCATATTTTTGTCTCTCCCTGTTTTTCTACTTCCTTCCATCAATAATTTTCATATCCAATAATTATCTGAAGCGTTGTGTGATATCATCTGTTTTTTTTATTTTGTGGTACATTTTATTTGGGCTGTCATGGACAAGAGTTTATAGAAATTGAAGTTTTCTGTGCCTTAGGGCCAGTGATTCTTTGTAGGAGGGATCATGCTATCAATCACCAAACATAAACATACATTCATATTTATGCATAAATTCATTTTGAATAGTGTTTGCATTAAAAATAAGTCCACATAGTCCTTTAATAACATTTATGGACACACTCAGATCTACACAATTACAAAGACACCACAGGCACTGCTCAATATTTCATAATTGCTATAATTCATTCCTCTGATTAATGTATTTAATACTTTTCTAATCTACGGCAGGAGCAAATACAGAGAGGATCGATCTATAAGAGAGATGTTTTCTTTAAAAGCTTTTTTCTTTCTTTGTTCATTATGCCTTGAAGTCAGACCAGTTATCATTACTCGTGATCATTATAATGATCTTTAATATAATGCACAAATAGCTGAGATATACAGTGGTGCAGTCTTTCACATCCAGTCTGGCCTGATAGCAGCCCATATATCTGAGACTCCCCAAAGGAGCAAACAGAGAGAGGACGAGAATGCAGTTTCAAATTTCGCCACTCAAGGAAAAACTGCACAAAAAATAAAAATAAGTCATTAGGCTGGTGGGAATATTATGTTTGTGTCCATATTACAGTTAAGAGTTATATGTTAAAAAAAGAAAAAACAGACCCTGCTGTTTATATTGCCCCACTATATTGAAATATGTAAACCTCATGGTTTGTAGACTGTGTTTTTCGTTAAAAGCATTTTGACATAACCAGTGATATACCATTGTTTCAGTAGATTTCATGCTGAAGTCTTAGGGCAAAAGAAGGGTGTTTTTTCAGAAGATTTTAAATATTATTGTTATTGTTGTTGTTATGTTATGTACAATTGTTGTAGGATGTTATGGTACAACTATATAAATACAACATTTTATACTACTATCAACTGTTTGTTAATGCGTGTGCTCACTTATCATAGTCAGCAGACGGCGCTGTTTGCTTAATAACGTGACTGCAAAGCATTAAGTTTAAAAGACAAATTGAGTAGCCAATCATTGTTTCTTTTTATTATTGTGACGAGTAAGACCGTTTTAATTTGTAAGCGCATACTTGACACAAATACTACACTTTAGAATTAAAGACTGTATCCATTTGAACAGCGCACCGCTGTAGCTGTTCCAATATTGATTTTAATATATGACTGGAAATGTAATCTTCTCACCATTACTATTCTCTCTACTAAACACACGTTTGTTTGTTTTCTATCATGGTGGGGACTTTTCCCTAAATTAATTTTCTATCCTTTAACCCTAACCTACATCTTAGTAAATTTTACATTTTAAATTTTTTTATTCAGTAGACTAAACATTGTTTATTTTACACACATAGACCATAGAATATATTTGATTCTAGGTTAAAATGTTTATGCGGAGAAATTTGATGCCCACAATGACGTCCCCCCCCCCCCTCCCCTCAATCAGCACCACCACCACACGCACGCACGCACACACCATCTCTGTTCCAGCATCTTTTCTAGTATAGAAAATAGTATTTCGCTCACAATTCCTCTCCTCCCACTCGTCTCTCATACCCACTCTCTCTCTCTCTCTCTCTCTCTCTCTCATTCTTCTGTTCATGCCAAATTATGTGCAGAGGAGCGGTGAGTGCAAAGAGAACACGACGCGTGCGCTCAACACGGACGTCCAGGGAATCTTGGCACGGAAAATAGTATAGTAGGCAATATTTGTATAGTTACAGTAATGTAAACTGATGTAACAGTAGGCATGCACTGCCAATTCTTACCTGAGTATGTTTTACTATTAAGTTTTGCTCTTTATTTTAGGAAAAAGTTAGGAGTGAGGCGAAAGAGCTGCGCTTTAAGTTGACTCATACTGACACGGTGAATGCGATCATACCTTGTCATTTTTAACCTTTTCATCTGCGTTCAAAAATAAATGGGCAACAAAGCTATGCTACAGAGAAAGTAAGCGGCTTTTAAAATACAACGTACCGGTTTTAATTAAACAAATGCGCTGAAGTTATGGCTGCGCTTAGGCGTAAGTTTGGAGAAGATTATCAGGTGGTGAACACGAACAGAGCCGCGACTTTCTCCAGCGCACCGGTAAAGAAGAAACGCCAGCGCTTCGTGGATAAGAACGGCCGCTGCAACGTCCAGCACGGGAACCTCGGTGGAGAGACCAGTCGTTATTTATCGGACCTGTTCACAACGCTGGTGGACTTGAAGTGGCGCTGGAATCTGCTCATTTTCATTCTCACATACACCGTTGCCTGGTTGGTCATGGCCTCAATGTGGTGGATCATTGCGTATATAAGAGGGGACTTAAATCATGGCCATGACGCGTCCTACACTCCTTGCGTAGCCAATGTTTACAACTTCCCGTCAGCTTTCCTCTTTTTCATTGAGACGGAGGCGACCATTGGCTATGGCTACCGCTATATAACTGAAAAGTGCCCTGAGGGCATTATTCTGTTCCTATTCCAGTCTCTGTTGGGTTCAATAGTGGACGCGTTCCTCATCGGCTGTATGTTCATTAAGATGTCTCAGCCCAAGAAGCGCGCAGAAACGCTTATGTTCAGCCAGGACGCGGTGATCTCACAGCGAGACGGAAAACTCTGCTTAATGTTCCGCGTGGGCAATCTGAGGAACAGCCATATGGTGTCCGCGCAAATCAGGTGTAAACTCATAAAGGTGAAAACAGACGCACGCGCACACACAATGCACTTTTACTGCACTACTCGAGCATTTATTGGCCTTTAATTAATTCACGATTATCAGAACAACGCAAGACACGTATAACAACCAAAAAAAAATTAGCTATGAGTTCCCTTTCTCAGGCATATGATTCAATATGATTGCATGAGTAAGAGGTGTTGCTGGCATGTATTAAATCACTATGGAAAGCAATTCTTTAAAGACACATTACATCTGCATTAATCTAATTGATTTTTTTGTTGTTGGTGGTGATTAGTATGGGCCTTTGCATAAAACAACTTGGGACAGTTAGTGACTTACTAGCTATTTAGTGGTGTTTTATTATTCTGCTTTAAAGACTAGTTTGTTTGCAATGAGGTTAGTAAGTTTACATTTACGCATTTGGCAGACACTAACAGTGCATTCAAGCTACATGTTCAAGTTATACAAGTTACTAAGGTCTATAAATAACCTGTTTTATTGTGTTGAGTTTGTCCACAAGAAATAGTAAACATAGGTTAAGTGGGTGGAGAGTAATTATTAACCGCAAGCTTCAATAGTGAAAAAAACATCTTAAAAGTTGATTTAATTTGAATGTATTTGTTGAAAGTGTTCCTGTAGCTCAGTTGGTAAAGAATTGCGTTAGCACCACAAAGGTTGTGGGTTCGATTCCTAGGGGAGCACAAGTACTGACAAAATGTATAACTGCAAAATGTATAACTTAAATGTACTGTAAGTGGCTTTGGATAAAGCCAAATGCATATATGTAATGTAATGAAAGTTAGCATGCTTGTGTCTGGTGTAGTGTAGAACACTGAACACTACTGAAGTAGCAGAAATAGAAATCCTCTCT
>JAZGTJ010000261.1:0-86806 GCA_036877575.1 Botia almorhae
ATGTATTAATAATCTTATATTAATAATCTTCTCTAATAATCTTTAATCATCTATTTAATTTAATCTTTAATCTATTTATTAATTTAATAGTTTTAAATTGTTATAATATATAGTGTCAAACGATTGATAGTTTTTTCTTTTGTAATGAATGAATTTAATAATTAGTTACTTTAACAGCTCTGTGACTCAGGGCGCACGTTACTACAAATGTTGCGCAACTTCCCTTTTTGGCTAGAAAGAATAGGAGATGGTCCAAAGGTGCAATAACGCGGTTATTGATTGCAGATTGCAAATTTTACAATACGGCTGACATCACCCTATTACTTTCTTGTGTCATCAGTTAGACCACCTGCCCCAATGTCGTTAATGTCTTTTAAGCGAAGCCGTTTAGTGTTGAAACTGTGAAAAAGGGGTTGTGTATTCAATCATACATTTTACTGTTTTAAGTTTGCATGAAGTACAAAATATTGCGTATATGTAGTTTACGATGAATCAGATTGAAATAAATAAATACATTATACGCAAATTGTATGTCTTCATGCATTTTTCAGAACACGTTAATACTTTACCAACGTTATCAGCAAACTCTCTGATTGGTCAGTTTTCACGAAGGCGGGGCTTCGTTACAGTATTTGTTTCCCATTTCCTGTCATTGCACCTTGGAGAGGAGAGGATGTCGGCTGGAAATTATGAGGCTGAGAACAGTTTTGCTTTCGAGTCCGGAATATATGCTAAGAATGGAAGAGGCAGATTTGGAAATAATAAGGCGATAGTTGATTCTTATAGATAAAGGGATATACACGTTTCTAATAGTTTATCTGTTGTCCTAATGCAGGAGTGCCGGGTGTAAAGTTACGCAGGCTGGCGAATCGATGTGAAATGCGCAGGACATTGAAATAGGACTTGACCTTACAGGCTGCTGTCACGCCGCCGTGTTCTTGTTTACTTTGTAAGTTACCTCTAGATGCCGAATATTATTAAGAAGGCATAGAATAAAAAGAGAGGTCAGTTATATTCACAAACTAAGCTGATTGTTATATATTTTAATAAAGTAAATAGTTCAGTTTTTCATGGACTACATTCTACTACGTAAACAAGTTCGTACAGTACAGTAGCTCGGTTCATCTATTTAACCAGCGTTGGAAGATGAGGGTTGCAGTGATTATAAGTTGCAACCTGGTTTTCATTTTTGTGGATAGTGTGGTCACCACAGTCCTATACATCCATGGATCAAGTCTTGAAATATTTGCAGATGAGTTAGAGGACTTTGACATATGTCGCTCGACACTGGACTTGTGGGGAACTGTTCTCATACGGGCCGGTCTTCTCTTTGGTGCCTCTATAGGTGTGTTCTTTAACAGAACTGATGGCCCACGAAGAGTATCAAACCTGGGTACACTGGTTGCTCTCGTGTGCCTGACTAATATGACTTATGCTCTGGCTAAAATGTTGATGTTGTCCGAGGAGGGGGATCTAATGTATGACCCCTGGTTCCTGAGTTTGTTCTCCTGGACTTGTTTGTCAGCAATAGCCACCATGATTTTATGGAAGCAGCTGGCTCAGACTGCCACTGTTGTATCTATCAGGGAAGATGGCGAGGAGAGGGAGAGATTGGTGGATAGCACTGAGACAGAAGATGAGTCCAATGAGAAGAGCAGGAAATCGAAAAATGAACATTCCAGTTCAGGGGCCACCATTGGCCGTCTGTTGTCGTACTGTAAGAAGGATTCTGCCTTGCTGGCCATTGCTTTTTTCTTTCTTCTCCTGTCTGCTGTGTGTAAGTGCTCTCTCAACAACTTCTCACTATAATATGATTCTCACTATATATAACAAGTGTAACACATGAACATGTTGTAATGGATAATTGACATTATAATTCATCTATTACTGTTATCTGTTAATTGTGTTGAACATTAAAACTGATATTTTTAAATATCACAACTTTTTTATATTTAATTATTTATTCGTTATTTATATAGTTTTATAAGTAGGTTATGGTCCTCATCTGTAAGAGTTGGTACTGGAACGTAGGGAACATTTTAGGGTATTAGATGCTAATATACATGTTAATAATTATTTTGATTATAAAACATTTAATCAACTGAAACTTGCCATCACAAAAATCAGCCACAACACCGGTGGTACTGTACAGGTCTTAATGTCTTTATTTTTTACAAACGATGGTTCAACCATTGAATCATTCACAGGAGAACTTGTGGATTTCAAAACCTAACAGTCTGGTAACTGTCGGATTGCACATCATTTCAGTGTTGTGCAGTACCGGTCTGTGGTTGCTCTGTATTGCACCCCATAGAACTACCTCATGGGATTGTTTAACGGATTGTTCTTGCTTATCTCTTAAAGTGTTTTTAGCTCAGAGTGATAATGCTTTTAATTCATGTTTTACAACCAACAGGTGAAGCTTTTATACCGTATTACACAGGTCAAGCAATCGATGGCATAGTCATTCACAAAAGCATGGAAAGTTTTACCAAACCAATGATTACACTCACCGTGTTGGCTTTGGCCAGGTGAGCCATTCTCAGTTTTTCAATTTTTCCAGTTGAATAATTTTTATTAGCAGTAGTGTAAAGATTTATGAAGACTCTTCCATTTACAATGTCACAGTGCTTGCGTTAGACCAGCAGTTTCTGCTCAGCAGTTTCAGTTATAACCAGGGTTGTCGACTTACCTGCTTTGTTTAGCTCCAGCCCTGATCTAACATGCATTAAAACTCTTACAACTCAAACTTTGCCCTAATCCCACCATTAATGTTGAGGAAGGTTTATACAATATGTTTTGAAGACAGAGGTGTTTGAAACTTTTACTGTATAACTGCATTGTGACTTTGAATGACTTTGTTGAAGTTATGGTAGAGGCCTGACTTTCAACCATGTTCCCCCTTTATTCCTGTCTTCTGATCAGTTTTATATGGTGTCTTTTGACTGGCCCTTTAACCATTTATCACGTTTTCCTTTTAGCTCCGTAGCCATTGGGTTTCGTGGAGGAGTCTTTTCTTTAACATTTGCCAGGTTGAACATTCGGCTCCGGAACCTTCTCTTCAGATCACTAATGCACCAGGAGATTGGTTTCTTTGATGCCAACCATACAGGTAATATTACTGTGATCTTTATTTGCATCAAACATGGCTGTATCGTTCCTTACGTTTCAGGTCATAATCATTCTTTTAAACCTTATTGCTTGACCTCTGCATCACACAGACGGACATTCCACGCAAAAGTCATAAATGATTCAGGTCTCAATGGTTTGCATTACAGGTGACATCACCTCTAGACTCACATCAGACACTACTCAGGTGAGCGACCTGATCTCACAGAACGTGAACCTGTTTCTGCGTAGCTTCGTGAAAGCTATGGGCATGTTCATATTCATGTTTGGAATGTCCTGGAAGCTGACTCTAGTCACCATCATGGGTTTCCCGTACATTGGTGTCGTCTCCAAACTTTATGGAGAGTATTACAAGGCAAGTTGTACATTCTCTCACACACAGAAGGCAAACTTTGAATCCCACAACACACGGCTAACTTTAAAACCAGAGAAATACCTAAAATAATAGACATGAAAAAGTAGTGCATTGTCGTTTATAGTATTATATACTTAGCTTTATTATTGTCATTATAAATCGCTATATTACACAAAAAGATAAACGCTGCACATTTTTGACTTCCGACAGAAATTGACCAAAGAAGTTCAGACAGCTCTGGCTCAGGCCAACAAAGTGGCAGAAGAGACGATATCAGCCATGAAGACGGTGAGAAGTTTTGCTACTGAGGATCAGGAGAGCGACTCGTACTACAGCAGGCTGCAGGAGATGTTCAGTCTTAATAAGAAGCAAGCGCTTGCCTACGCCTGCTACATGTGGTCCAGCTATGTAAGTTTAACAAGCCCTCCAATCTTTATCCTCATACAACCTTCAGTTATATAATACACACAATATATCACCATTTCTCTTTTCTTTGACCATCAGAAGCATTTTGGACGATTTTCAGCAATAATGCTTACACTTGCTCTACCATCTGTCTGTAGGTCACAGAGTTGGCCTTACAAATAACTATCCTGTTTTATGGGGGTCACCTGGTCGTGACAAATCAGATGAGCGGAGGAACCCTCATTTCCTTTATCATCTATGAGCTGGAGCTTGGAGAGGCCCTGGAGGTGTGTTGTTTTTGTTTTAATATGCATGTGTGCGTGCCCTGTAGTGGCACCCCTGGTTCTCACTCGCTGTTTTTATCTCGCAGAATATATCATCGGTGTACACAGGTCTGATGCAGGGTGTTGGCGCTGCAGAGAAAGTGTTTGAATATATTGACAGGAAACCTAAACATATCCTTGATGGTCAGGAAGCTCCGGATACATTCGAAGGGCGTGTGGAATTCAAAAACGTGACATTTGCCTATCCAACAAGACCAGAGATGGATATATTAAAGGTATATCCTAAGGACTTTAAACATTAAATGTGTTTTAAAGATGTAACATTTGCATCTTGCACATCAAGACCTTAATAGTCTCCACCTACAAAGAAGCAGAGCCATACTTCACAGCAGTTTCGGAACAGCAGTGCCAGGCTAGCAGCCCTTGGGCAGAAATAAGGGCGGGGCCATAACCCCACCCCTTCCATCCTAAAATGGAATGGCTAGCCTGGTGTAGCCTACTGTAAAGTATGGCTCTGCTCCTTTGCAGGTGGAGACAGCAAGAGACTTTGGAGCAAGTTATTGAATTTATTTTTAGGCTTGTGAGGTTCGTACAATATTAATGTTTAATAGATGAATCAAATGTTTAGGTTTAATAAATGAAACAATTCCTAGGCATTTAAAGGAAACTAATTTCACATTTTGTTTTCAGAATCTAAATTTCAGTCTTCGCCCAGGGCAAGTAACTGCACTGGTGGGGCCCTCTGGTGGTGGCAAGAGCTCCTGCGTATGTCTGCTGGAGAACTTCTATGCCCCTAAGCAAGGCCAAGTGCTGGTGGATGGTCGGCCTGTGAACACCTATGAGCACAAGTATTATCACTCTCAGGTGTGATTGATCTCTCATCTCAGTTCATCGCTCTTATTGTCTGTCACATTTTACACAGGCATATTCCACCTAACAAGAATGTTGAAAGTATAACATTTTAGGACGTTTGTCTAATGTTTATCTAATGTTCCACACAGCCTGTAGTAAATGCTATGACCTTAAGAGGGCAGTAGTTGCTGATCATGCAAATAGGTGCAAATAGTCACCTGTCTGACCACAATCAAAATAAGAGATCTAAGCGCTTTGTTTTGATATAGGTGGCACTGGTGGGTCAGGAACCTGTTCTGTTTGCCCGCACTGTTCAAATGAACATCTCTTATGGTTTGCCTGACACTCCCATGGAGGCAGTCATCAGAGCTGCTATTAATGCCAATGCGCATGACTTCATAACCGGCCTCTCCAAAGGCTATGACACAGGTGAGTTGATTTCTATGATAATATTACACAAGTATTCTTTTGTAGTAACAATGTATATTGTTATTTTTGATTCTTCTTTTTCTGCTGTTGTCCTCTGACCTGTCTTACAGGGGTTGGGGAGAAGGGCACTCAGCTGTCTGGAGGCCAGAAGCAGAGAGTCGCTATTGCTCGGGCTCTCATCAGAAACCCTCACATTCTCATTTTGGATGAAGCCACCAGTGCACTGGATTCAGAAAGCGAATATATAGTAAGAGATGTAGTATTTAATATACGATATGATAAGTGCTGTTCGTTGCAACAGAATGCGTGTAGTTCTAAAGTACAGCTCTAAATTGGTCAATTTAAAAATAAGTGCACAAAATAAATTAATTTTCTACCCATTTTCCGCTCTTTTTTTATTTTTTTAAATTTTCAACAGCTTTTATAACTTTTTACGACCTTATGTTACAACTTACTGTATTAATTACTGTATTACTTCTTTATATCATGTTTTTAAACATTAAAACTGTACGCTAATTTGGATCTTATGGTAAGATTGTCACTTGTCCAACAACACAGCAAACAGCAGTACTTGTTAACAAATAAAATTGTAATTTGTGCTTTGTTTCAGTTTCAGCAGGCTTTAAATAACCTAATGCGAGAGCACACAGTTTTAGTGATAGCCCACAGGCTGAGCACAGTGGAGAGGGCAGACAACATCCTGGTGATCGACAAAGGCTCTGTGGTGGAGCAGGGCCCTCATGCTGAACTCATGGCCAGAGGAGGTCTCTACTGCAGGCTGGTTCAGAGACAGATTCTAGGGGCCGAATTAGGTTCAGAAGGTCTCAACCCACCTCCGGTTTCACACCAGCAACTGAAGGAAGGAGATAAAGTGAGTGAAGAGGACTGTAGTGATGCTGAGCATGAAGAACGATACTAAGAGAAGATTGATTTGTGCTTTATTAAGCTGTTGATGTGAAGACCTCAACTGTAGATTTATATTTTATGGCAAGTTAGGACATATTACATGTGCGCATGTCAAAGAGTATGTTTACTAAACTGCGGTACCACAGTACTGTAAAAAAGCAATAAAGACATGATATTCTGATGTACTGTACATTTGTTTGCACTGAATGTGATTGTCATAAATATTTTATGTTGTCATATTATTAAATTAAAGAAATAAATTGATTTAAAACAACTGTTTTTCTTAGTCTCTCAAGAAAAAAGATGTGTTGGTCTTCACTGAATAAATTTACTGACTCAAAGGTGTCACATAGTACTATTAACACTGCTTTGTGATCAGAGCTTCTGCATTTTGAGAGGCAGTGACATATTTGTCAATGTATGGTAACCCATACTTAAAATGTAACCTCTGCATTTAACCCACTTAGTGAGTAGTGAACACACACACACACAGAGCTGTGGGCAACTGTCATTGCAGCAACTGGGGGAAAGGTGCCTTGCTCAAGGGCACCTCAGTCATTTCCTGCCAACTGTAGGAATTGAACCTGCAATCGTGGTTTTCAAGTCAGACTCTAACCATTAGGCCATGACTGCTTTTGGAAAGAAATATAAGTGACTAAAAACATAAAGAGACTATTCTTATGCCTTCTTTTCCAAAAGACACCTCAAGACCATTAATTTAATGTTACAGCAAAACAAATGTTTATTAGTAAACTATAATAATTCTTAAACTGTTATACTTTGTATGCAAACTTTACTTTCATTTTTCGTATTATATATATTTTGTTTGTATACTGTATATATTGTGTTATGTTTTTTATTGGAAAATATCAAACATCTCAAGATACAGCCTCAGATAAACTGCAAATGATAACAGAATAACACATGTGTTTATTATTATTGAACTGTTTATGTATCCAGTGCATATACTGTAGAACACAACAGAAACGAATATTAAAGTTACAAAAAGTTTGCGAGCATCAAATTAAAAAGGCTCGCTGTACCAGCCGCTGAGCACGCTGACGTCACGCATCTTCTTCCGGCTGGGAACTGAGGCTTTTAGCTCGTATTGTCTCCAGTGTGACTGCGCTTCAGACGGAGTTCAGGGTGAGAAAGACACCGCTGTGCCAGACATGGCAGGCTTCACGAACAAGTTGAGCTCTTACTCTATAGTTCAGTTAAACGAACTCCTCGAAGATGACGAGAAGCTGAACCAAATTATCAACGACTCCGAGGAGGTAAGTTTCTTTTCTCGTAAACAGCGTCGCGAAAGTTACCGTGTTTATTTGGGTTTGAAATTGGAGCACTTTCTACAGTGAGACTGCTTCGCAGGCCGTGTTTGTTTTTTAGTTGTTTCAAGTTGTTTGTTTTGCTATAATGATGTCATTAGTTTCTATTGAAACTACTTTCATTTGACTGCGCGTCAATTCGGTTAAGTTTGTTTTTGACGTCGCTGACTGTCTTATAATGGCATTTATTTATCAGTGCTTTCTCAGGAAAGACAGAGTGGCCTTGTCACAGGCTGCTGTACATAATAACCACAGTTAAGAATGTGTATGACTTTTTTTTGGTATTTTCGTTCCTCACTGGCAAAAACCCTTTTCTTGTGATTATTTTCTTTAGTATATTTTGTGACAACTGTAATTAGTCATATATAGTTTTTATTAGTCATGTTGTTGGTCCCCTTTTCACTCTCTAATGAAAATATTGGAGTAATACATGTCATGAATAATTGAATGTCTTAAGAATAAAAACACAGGCTTTTAGGTACCATTTGTTTCTTTTGTAACGCAAATATTTTTTAATATTGTTTTTATATAGACGTGGTTTATTTTAATGTGTATTTCTTGTTTTAACACGACAAACAACTTTGCTGGCGATTTATTGATATGGGGCAGTTTAGCATGTAGGTAATCTGATTTTCACATTATTTATAATTGCTAAGAAAAACATGAACTGCATTCACATCTTTGAATCGACAATACAGTATCGCTCGCAGTGTACGTTCAAAGTTTGCTTTGTTGTGTTTGCAGATCATCGATTAGATGGTATATGGGGCATGTGTTCACAGTTTTCAGTTGGTATAACCTCCAAATTCTTGGAATGATGTTGACCTTGGTTTTGCTAATGTGTCCAAGTTTGATCAGGCAACATTTAAAGCGGCAACATAATTTGGTGCTGTACATTTTTTCGGTTTATTAACAACAACATGATATTTAGTAACCTTCAGTTTTTAACTTAACACCAGGTTGATGAACCACTTGGTTATTCCTAAAAATGGGTGTTTTGCAATCCTTGTTTAAATAAACATCACTCCTATTCCTAAGAGGTCTGAAAACATTTTGGCTTGCTCTAGAGTAACTGAAAATATGTGTTAGTGCTAATATGGTGTTCCAAAAGCCAAAAATAGGGACATCTGCGAAGCACAATGTTATAGTACCTGCCACATGAATAAACAGGTATATATTTAGTACAAACTCAGACATAGTTCTGTGTGTCTTTGAGACTGTTTAAGTGATATACGCTAAATAAAGCTGTCCTAAATACAAATCAGACTTCAAAAGGACTAGCCTTATGTAATCAGTGAAAATACATTATTTGCATTTCACAAGCAAGGGTTTGGTGCTTTAACAGGAGAATTGGGATGGGAGGATGCTGTTGAATGTTCCTCATGGAAATCGCAGGTGGATGAGTCACTGTTGACATGGCGCAATAAATACCTGTTCTTTTGGGAGGTGCTTGCATGTGATTTCGTTTCTGAAGACATTTTTTATGTCTGACTCTGTTTAGCGTATACAATATTAATCCCCTGCCAGTGATATCTTGACTAAATAACTATACCTTCTATATGAGCTGTAAAGATCTGCCTCTGCTGCAGTAGATGCGTTGTGATCATCCGGTATAGGGAAAGGCTTAGGGCGGGGTGTCCTACATATCAAAGACCAGCTGATTCATATCTAATCTATTTGTTAATGAATAATTTTAGGCCTCTTTAACAGATTTTAAATAGTGAGTCTCTATTATATGCATCAAAAGAGACCGTATTCATGATTGTCATCGTCATTCTCAATCTAAATTCTTTGATTTAATCTGCAACGTCATGAGTATGTAAGTTTAACATGCTTTATACTTGTTAATGAGATCCAACCTCTTACATGTGAATCAGACTTTAAAAGTTTGTTTTAGGCTCTTAGTTTATTGTCTGCCCAGGTAGTTTACTGTATATGTAACTCTCTTAAAAGACGGTTACTACTTAACTGATTCAAAGGCACATAAATCTGTAACCCTGTGACTGTTGTGTTTTTTTTAATTGTCTCAGTTGGCCATAATTTGTAGGCAGAGATCCATCCAGGAAACCAGCCCCAAGTATATTTGCTTTACATTCAAATAAACCATCTATTTAAAACCTAGATGTTGATGTCTATAATGGTTTCGGTTTGGTCCTACAAACACATGTTGCATACTATACTGACATAGTTATGTGAGTGAGCAATGTAAATTACAGCATTTACAGATTTAGCCTTTGCTTTCCTCTCTTTTCCCACATACCATCTCATTTATGGTAGTCTTAGAAGCTTCCTGTAGGTTCACTTTGTCACCTGCAGCTGCAACATGATGCTTTGAGCGAGGCTTGCATTTTTAGAAGTAAAAATATTTACTCTTGCAACATTGCTGATGTATGTAACCAATTTTTTTGTAGATTAACCCTCCCAGGAAATGTAAGGCTGTTTATATAGGCAATGTCATGAAAATAAAATGGAGCTTTAATAACTGTTACCTGATGTAATGTTGTTTTTATCATATTGTAGTGATATTAAGTTAAATTGGCTATTTTCGTAGCAAAATCCAACTTAAAAAATAAACCAATGATACGGATATGGAGTTAAAGATGAAATAAAAGCAGTTGATGTATAAACGTCCATATTTAAATATAAACTAAACGCATCTCTTTGTATTAAGAGGTATCGTTCTTTGTTGTGTATTTTTAGATTAAAGGACTACAGCAGAGCAAGGAGATGACACTGGCCAGTAACCGTCTTCTGGCAGAGCAGAACCTTGAACTCCAGCCCAGGCTAGACTACCAAAAAAACGAGCTAACCAAACGCTACCGGTGCCTACAGGACATCTTTGAGGCCTATCAGCTGCGCAAATCCACTATAGGTAAGAAACTGAGCTGAAAACATACAAGCAGCTTAATTTCTCACATCTTTCTATGTATCGTAAGTCCATCAGACTTGCTGTACTCACAAACACCTTGTGTTTACCATTGTGTGGTATTGAAAGGGTTTCCACATTTATGTGCTATAGCACATTTTAAAGCTTGGAAAGCTGCTGTGAAGAAAAGGTGAATCTGGCAAACAACCCAGGGTTTCAACACATTGGTATTGTTGTAGCATGTGACCATATTGACTTAGTCACCTAAGGCCTGTTTTTCTGGTTTTGCACATGATTTTCATGAAGCTGTACACAAGCAGATCTTGTGTGAGTGTGCTTCACTTTTTTGCGTGCTTCTTCCTCGTTGAAGCACAAAGCAGAACTAGATGGTTGCAGGTTACCGTGTCTCATCCGAGACGGATCTGTGACTTTGAAGAGAACGGGGAACAGTATGCCATGACCTTCCACACCCTTCTGCACTGTTTATGCTGGTATCATAAAATAAAACAGCGTCACTGATTTAACATCCTCTGATTCTTAAGTGTCAACGACTGAGTTTGAGTCATTTTAGTGAATCAGACTGCCCTCTTCAGTGAACTGATTCAAATGTCTGATTCGGCAATTCAAGATATGTTTCTATTATAGCCGTGTAGCCCAGCCCTAGTGTAACATTAACTAATAGAGCTATTCATAGTGTGGTCCTAAAATACAAAGGAAAAATTTGCCTTTTCCTGTTTCATAACGGAAGTTTTTATATAATGGTTGTTTAACATCATGATGAATTACCATGAAATTCGACTAACATGAATTAGTCATACCTAAAATGCCAAAGATGTTTAAGTTTTCATGCTTTGTGAATTGAACCACCATTGCTTTATATAACAGGTCACGCATGACATCATCATCACCTGCTGTTTGTCTACTTCAAATCATTAAACCATAATACTAGCATTTTTCCACTATTAAACTAGCTTTTGTGTATTTGTCCCTCATTTGTCACTTTCAGCACCTCACGTCAGACATTCAATCCAGTGACATTTATATCTCGTCTGTGTTTTTCGGCATAGAGGGCGTAAACATGGTTTGTTGTCATCTGTATGGAGATGAGAATATTAATGGCTTAGGTGGAATGTAGGTTACCCACTTTTCCAGGCTGGGTGGATATTCATCCGAGATAAGAGTTTACTGGCTGTAAGCAGCAGGAGTGCCGGAGCATCTGGTCGTGGGTGGGGGACGCGACTGTCCAGTCACTCAGCTGTTCATTTGACCCAGATAAACAAAAGCCCCGTCTTCAGGCTAAATTGTGTGGTGAGGTTCCTGTGTGTACATTAACCCACAGTCACCCCCATTCCTAAAGCTGAGCCATGACAACAACAGAGCTGCTTTGTGGGGGTGTTTTAATGTGTCTTCCAGGCAGCATAGAGTAACAGTGTGGCTTTGTGCCTTGAGCTGTGTCAGAAACAGGGGTTGGGGAGGGAGGAATGCATATATGCACACAAACAAACAGACACATACCCACCCACTTGCTGGATTTTCCCTTCTTTTCTATTACACACCACCCTGTAAAACACAAAGGAAGCAGAGCTGGCTGTAGACACAATATAGTCACATGATCTGCAGGATATTAGTAAGGAAGAGAGCTCACATCTTTTACATACTGTGCTATATATATATTTAGTATTTAGTATATATATACTCAAAAGTGTTATACTTATGTACTATATACTTATATACTAAGTGTTTTACTTAAATATATTCACAAACACACACATTTATACACATAAGGTAGTACGGCAGGTCATGTGGCTATTTTTTTATGTAAAGAACATTTTCATACTGACATACTGTTTACAATATATATGCTATGTATTGCACACACATCACTATGGTAGTATTCTTTTGAAAAATACCTTTCGTTCCAGCTCATTTGTCACATTAGAAATAAAAGATCAAGAAGGCAGAGCGCATTGCATTATGGCATGCAGTCTGTCACGCAGTGTGCTGTGTTGTGCTTTTACACAAATGTTGAAGGTTGTTTAGGTGTTCAGTGTATACAGAAAATGAGCATACAGTAAACATAATGTCTACTGTGGATATAGGTGTATGAGTAATATTGCAGTGTCCAGTTCTACAAGTATCTAGAGGCACTTGCAGAAGGAAAGATCCCTTCTGGGGAAAGGTTGTATTTACTTTGCAATTGAGATTTAATTTTGGGCAGAAGTAATAAAATAGATCTTTGGAAAATTGTGGGGAAAATGGCACTCACTACAGTGGACACACCTTCTTGTCTAAGGCCCTGTTTTATCTTATTATATAATTACATTATTATATAATAAGATGAGCAATTTAACCCATGCCCACACACTGCTCATATACACTGACTGGTAATGGGCATGAAATCAAAAGTGTTAAACACATTGAACTGATCTGAGGTTCATTTTGATTGATTGTGGTTTTTGTGCTGATGATGCATCATCAAACCACAAAATCTTTAGTTGCTCACAGCTGTTACTGTCCCTTAATTAGGCATTTTATTATTAAAGCTACATCTTTCTATACATGTTTTTGTAATATATGCTGCAATTCTCAAATAGCGTGCATTTGGCAGTGTCTTTTAATCTAAAGCAAACAGTGCATTTAAGTTATACATTTTATCAGTATGTGTGTTTCCTGAGAATCAAACCCACAAACTTTGTGCTGCCAACAGTGTTCTGCCAGTTGAGCTACAGGAACTTCTTAACACATAAACTTTAAAAAACTATGATGGAACATTTATTCAAGCATTTTGCTTCTTTGAACTCATCCTTTAAGCGCTTACAGAATTTAATTGATTGGTAAAGACCGGTGAAGAAAGATACAGTTTTACTGTAGTTGGATCCAGTATTGTTGTAAACGGAGCATTTGGTAGTAACCAACGGTAGTAATTTAAAGAATATGGAGAGATTAGTGAAAGTAGTGGAATGAGTGGTTGGATAACAGACCAGCACATCATTCAAATATTTTTCTTCCTCTTCTCTTGCTGCTAAATATGTTTTACCTGAGAATTCTGTGGTTGCTTGTTCACAATGCAGTGGCTTATTCACAAGTTCTGCCCCAACCAACACCACTGTTCATGTTCATATCTTTATCCGAGTGTCTTTTTGTGCATCTGACACACTTAAACTCAGACTCCTATGACACAGAACAACGTTTCTCAAATGGTCAAACGTTTCTCAAATCAGGAACCAGATTTTACTCAGACATCCAGTGGCACCCCAAAACAGCACAAAATTTATTTTAAAATTAATTTATTACACAAGCTTTAAAGGTTTCATTATCTCAGCAGCCAGTCTTTCACCCTGCAAAACGCATTATGGTTTTTGTCAACCCTTACTGGGTTGCCACTCACCAGTCGAGAACCACTGAGTGGTCTTCTGTAACCTACCTGCACCTAATGCTTCACAACAGACAGCACAGATAGTTTTCAGCCTCTTGCCAAGATTATGGTCACAAGAACACATAATAACTCTTGTTAGTTGCCTCTGCCAGGAAATTAAATGTAAATTAATGTAAATCCTGGGGAGCAGGATGGGCAGATGAGTTACGGAGTTGGAAGGCGATGGAAAACAAGCTGTCAAACGTTGTATTTCAAGATGTCTGAGAGCTTGTGTTTAGGATTTAAATTTTTCCACCTTTGCCAACAGATGCTATAGGTTTTTTGTGTACCTTCCCGGCTGTTTGGGTGTTGTTTCGTACATGTTATTGTTTAGCAGATTCATTTTGTTGTGTTTACGTTGCATTGTATAATGCATAAAGCATTTTTATGTCCTGGGTGTTTATATTTTCTTGAGACAAACAGACTATATTTCAAATAATACCTTGTCTAGACAGGAATTTTGACCAAAGAGGTGCTTTATATGTTTACATAAATATGCAGCCATATTATGATGAGGTGGCGAGCACTCCACAAAAAACATGTACGCAAATATGCTTGTGAGCATCTGAAAGCAGCCATAGCCGGACAGCATACACACAGTCGCTCTTGATTAGACAGTACGCAAAGACTTGTAGTAAGACTACACCTACCTAACATGGTTATTACACTTTCAAACAGGTTTCCTGAATTCTTATGTTTTTATTTCAATAGTCAAATCAAAATTTATCAATAATAATAAAAAAAAATGAGCTTGTTGTCCTAATTTTTTAAACATGTTATTACGAGAGATGAAAAGTGGTGTTCTGTCCGTACCTCATCCCTTTCTCTTTTGTCCACCCACAGACCACAAGTCTGGAAACATTCCCTTGGACACATTGCTTGCACTCCTACAAGCGGAAGGGGCCAAAATTGAGGAAGAAACTGAGGTAATTTCTGTGCCGCATTACCGCAAAACCTCAGACGTTTCAAAGCTTTGAAGTCACACTGAATCACTCTGCTGTAGACTGTTTGCGTAGGCTGGCTTAGCATCTGATGAACTCGTTAGACAATAATTGTGGTATTTTTCTCTTTCTCCTTTTTCAAATCAGAACATGGCCGATTCTTTCCTTGATGGTACAGCCCCCCTGGACACCTTCATTGATGAGTACCAGAGTAAGAGGAAGCTCGCGCACGTGCGGAGAGTGAAGATTGAGAAGCTCCAGGAGATGGTGCTGAGGGGACCCCAGATTGCCCCTGCTGCACCCCAGCCCTCTCGCTCTCAGGACCTTCCCTCCAGGCCAGCTGCTCTCCAGAGAGAGGTCAATGGTTCCCCCATGCCTTTGCCCCGCCGGGCTCCTCCTCTTCCACCTGTTAAAGTCACCCAAACTCCTGCTATCCAGCCACCTGCAGCTGTCTCCTACCCCCCTGCCTCCCCTTTCCCCCCCACCACTCCATACCCCCCCATTCCACCAAGAGCAGGAAATGCGCCGAGTTTTACTCAGGGATACCCCAACATATACATGCAGCAGTACCCCCCACCTGTGCCCCAGAGACCCTCACCACGCATGGCACCCCAACCAGGCTTCATAATGCAGTGAGGGGTTGGGGGGGGTGCGCATTACGATCTGCGAAGAAGAAACAATATATACACTGGATATTCATTCAAGCCTTTTGTAGGTCCTTTAGTCTGCATGTTATATAATATAGTGCACCAGGATGCCAAGATGGAGTTTTGTCACGTATAATAAATTAACAAGACATTTCTGCACTCAACAGGACCTTCAATTTGCACTTTAGACTTTTTGTATGTGATCAGTCATGACTGGTTACAGAGTTCTGTGCTCTCTTCAGTAGCATAAGATCAAGTCCGATTGCTCAGTCAATTCAGTTCAGTTTTTCGTGAGCCACAAAAGTTTTTACACATAGCGAAGATATTGAGATTCATGATCTGGGCTTCTGTAGCAACGTTAGTTATCCAGCTAGACCGATACAATCTGATTTTTTGAGTTGTACTTGATACAAATTCATGCTAATTTGTCAATTCATCCACTTTAATATCATCTGACATTTCATAATTGTAAAGTTGCTTAAACATTAACGAAGTTGATGCCTGTGCAAACAAACGAACTGGGCCGAGTTTGGGGGTGGGAGGGGTCATCTCAGATCTGCAGCCAGAGATGTTTTTTTCCACAAAATCCAGTTTTTGTCGATGTGCTTGTGCCGATGGCAGCAGAACAGTGTGATTTCATTCCAATTTGTTTTGAAAAGGAGTACAATTTTGGGTAAATGTGGGTGAAATCATTTGGTACTAATGCGGTGTAAAGATTGGGTGAAATTGACATCAGACTCTACTACTACAATTGAGAGAGAACCGTAATGCCTTAAGTGCTGTCAGATATGAGCATATTCATGCTGATGTAGGGAGTTAATTAGCTTGATTTTGGAAGAAGTGTGAGGTAAGGGGTAGTGTGTGTGGGGCTAAAAATGTGTAAATTAGCTATTTTTAGCAAATGAGTCATGGGAGTGTGAACGTTTGTGAGGCTGTGTGCTTGTACTTATTACCCAACGTACTTAAACTGATGCTCTATGCATAATATATCATTTAATGTTTATGTCTAATGTATTAATCCTTTCATGTGCTTGTTTTGCCATCTGGTGTGAAGATGCTCATTGAAAAAGTGCTTCCTTTTTTATAGGCCCTGTATTTAAATCCACCTCCGATATCTCTAGATAATATATAGCCATACCATTCTAAATCTTCATTATTGGTATAAATGGACTTTCCTGGTTATTGGTTCTGTTACATATCCGTATCTTGTTCTTCATTCCTAACATAACCTGTAGTAAAACCAATGTCCATTTCTGTTTGTTTCTGTATTGTTATGATTTGGTGTCATCTGTGCATGTGTCTACGACTGAAATAGCCACTTTGTGCCTATGCTGGGTAAGCTAAGGACCTGGTTACTGTGGTAACCAGTGTGTTTTGTGCTTAAATTCCTCAGACGCAATGGCAAATTACTTAAACTCCCCAGAATACAAGGTTCTGTCGTTAAAAATACGCTATTTATGCAGGGACATGCTTACAAGTGTTCTTTCGATTGACAATTTGTTTACTTATACCAATTAGAGCCATACATATGCTATCACACATTCAGGAAGGTGACGTCATAGGAACAGGAAGGCAATAACATTGTTTAGATAAAGTTCTCTATTTAATCATTGGTGCTGCTGCATTTATCTGTCACATTAATTTATCAGTAACATTCACTTACTGAATTAAGTCAGGAGTTCATATGCAACACATTAATAAGCAGCCTCAGATTGAATTAAATTACGTCATGTTTGTCAAACTTGGGTTTGGTGTCTGTTTTGTGTTATTGCACCAGATCAAATGGTAGAAACATTTGAGTGCTCCGTGATTATGGTTGTATTACATCTAAACAGTAACTTAATACCTGTTAAACACTGTGTACTATAATGGGCTTGCCAACCATCTGGAAAAACCAGCTTTCTTCCTCGAAAATGTTTTGTTTGTAAGGATGTGTCTTTCTTTGTCTTACAAAATGTTATAATGCCTAGATTTGAAACTGTAAATTGTTCATTGGCTGAATGCTGTTGGCGATATATAAAATAGTGTTTTGTACTCTTATCATGTAAAATATACAGGCTATCCTGTGCTAGGTATTGTATATTAAAAGTGCTAGAAATAGAAAATGCAACTGACATTTCTATTTTAAAGATAATAAATGGTATCCCATACTTTTTCTGTGAGTTGAACCTTTTCATGCATTTTATTCGGGCACGTTTTTGTTGTTCGGGCGTATTTGCTGGGCAAGAACAAAGCATTTGACTCCCCCTAGTGGATGCAAGTGTACGTGCACAATTTAATGTCCTGGGTTTAAGGGAACCACTTGGAATTTAAAAACATGCGTATTATGTCCTCTAATCGTTAAGTTTAAACGTAAAGTATCAATAAATCGAGAGAACCGGCAATATAGGGTATTATATAAACATCACAGTTAAACGCACTCCTCTCTTATATATATATATTTTTTGTTTGTTTGTTTTTCGATTTTCCCACAACTTACATTAACACTGGCAGTTTTGAGGGGCCTGCAGCACGACCTATTTATATATACTTTAGTAATATAAACGTACAAATATAAAAACAGAAAAACGGGTGAGATAAATAAATTATATGCTAACGGGAAATTTAAAGCACAAGTTTTCCTAGGTTTTCAATTTATAACCATCTGCTTCGCACGTGTCAAATTGTACGTGCTCACGTCTTGTCTACGTCAGCGCGTCGAGAGCCACGGCTCCGCCATATTGCAGGAAATCCGTGTGAGGTTTAGAGATTAGTGTTTAATCTGAGGGACTGCGAACGAGAGTGTGATTGGAAGTTACTGCTAGACATATGGTTAGATCGAGTGGGCGGGTAGATCGCGCAGTCGCTAGTTGTCATACGACAGGACATATGTTTATTAAGATAAATCGGAGGTCTTCTGGACGTTATTACTGTTTTCAACTCTCTTATGAGTGCCTATTTAAACTGGCGAGTTGACATTCTGACTCTAAAAAGTGGAAAATCGGATTATCGTTCAAGATTGCGCACCAAACCCTAATCATCTTGTGTCGCTGACTCGCGTTGCTACGAGCCGAAGATATCTTATAGAGAAAAGGCTGATAGCCAGACAGGTCAATGTCAGTTGGGAAAGACCAAGACCAGACTCGATTGTAGTAGTTTTATCAGTAAGGATCGGTGATTGCGTTTCTGTTAGCGGTGGAAAGCGATCGAGTTTGTGTCTGCTGGCGATGGGCAGATTTTTACGTTATTATGCTGCCCTATGACCCGTGTACCCAACTGTTGGTCAGTGTTGAGTAAATTAGCTGTATTAAAGAAATAATTCTGTGGAAATCTGAATTTGAACAGTTTTCGGACCCTTCAGAGTAGCTGGCTACTTTGCGATATCTTGTTTGGACTGGCACCAGCGAACACGGAGAATCTTTTTGCCCGTTTACTGGCTAATAAATCCTGACCGAAGTGTGCGAAGATGTCGACTAAAGAACCAAAAGAAAAACTGTCGACCACTGAGCGAATCGTTAAAAGTAAGTTTATTTCAGTTGATCTCTGCAGATACGCTGTCTTAGCGGTAGACAGATGGATGTCTAGACAACGCGCTTGCCAGGTAGTTACAGCTTTTTTATACACTTGATTAGTTTCCACAATGGTATTTGGCATCCAGTATGAATCGTTTTTTGTCAGGGTTTGGTGAAGACAGACATTAGTCTCAAATATAGCAGTTATTTGCAATAACTTTTAGATTGCCCATCCCAGTCCAGCGAGAAGCCTTTGACTGTCTAGTCAGTGACAAGATGCTGGACAACTTTATTGTCCATAAATTGAATAGCGAATTTTGACGCTATGTGATGAGCCCTATTCAGTTGAAAATGCCCTCTCAATGCCCTCTCAGACCCAATGCCAAAACAACTGGTTTCAGAATAAACTACCCATAATCTTTAATACCAGGTGGTTTTATTTCAACAACTAATCAGACTGGTCAAGTGTTTTGTATTCACAGTAGCTTGAGTGTGGATAGGCTGTGGCCGCTGTAGACTGGCCAGATTGGAAGATAAACGGGGTGCCAGTGACCCTTGATTCTGACTCATAGATGTAACGTGTTATGGAAATTCGGCAATGCTTTTTTGTGAGACAACCATAGAAGGAGCTTACAATTATTTATGTGACCAAATATATTATAGTAAATATTTGGGATACACGCTGCCTTTATGGGCATCAGGAACGTTGAGGCATAGGAGCTAGACTGAAGATAGGAAAAGCATGATGGTTTTCAAGGTGCAGAAACCACTGATGCTTTTAACTCTTCACAATGCTGTAATGATTTAAAACCAATGTTTGCATTGTTCTGTCTGTCTTTTTAGAAGTAATGTAATACATTTTTAATTCTTATAATAATAGTGAGTAATAAACTCAGTAGATCTATCATTAACACAGTGTTTTTATATGTTTATTGTTCATTTCAACTAATTAATAAATGTACCTGATAAGGTCAAAATAAGTAAACCTGGACACACTGATAAATATCCGTGTTTTCTGAGCTAATGTAATGAAAATCATTTTTTTTATTTTTTTTTTATTTTTTTTAAATAATGAGTAATGATCTCAGTAGCTATTAATTAAAAACAGCGTTTTTGTATGTTTAGGGCTTATTTTAACTTATTAGCTTTACCTGATAAGGGTCAAAATAAGCAAACCTGGACGTATCACAATTAATGTCTCAGTGTTTGCTCACACAGCCCGAGGACACTTACAGGTGGTTTTACAAATACTATTTTGATGAGCTGAGGAAGCAAGAAACGCCTTGAAAGCTCATTAATAGGTCAGCACGGGAGTCTTTCATTTGCCTTTCAAATGTCTATGTTTTGAATGAATACTTGTAGCCTCCCTATATGTTTGCAGTGCTGGAAGTGCCCTGAATGAATCTGCATGGTGCAAATGTTTGCAGGCAAAGCCATTCCCTGTTAACACTGCAATGCAAAGCGTTTGGCTTGGAACTGTCATACACAAATGTTGCAAAGATTGAGGGTCAGTGTGCGAGACCTATCTCGCCTGTGCATCTCTGTCCGTCCGCATGTTTACGATCCATCAGCTTTGAAAGAAGTGTGAACCCATTGTATTTTCTGTATTTACCAATGATTTAGGGCACCTAATGTGGCGTCCCTTGAACTTCAGGTCAGGCTCTTGTTTGCGGTGGAAGAAGTCCCTAAATAAACAGACTCCTGGACCTGGAGTCCCTGGCTAATAAAGGCTTTACATAATCTGTTCTTAGTGCTCGTACCCAGCTTACCATCTCTATTCCCAGCCTGCATTGTGGACCCTGGAGTGCTTACAGTTTATTTATACTCATCAGTAAAGTGTAGAGTGGAGTTGCTTATGTCCATAGGACAGTGAGATCAATTTTAGACTTGCTTAGTAAGTCGATCCCCTTTTTCTTGAGTGAAGTGGGGTTTCCCACTCTCTGTCCCTTCTCCATATCATCTCCTTGCTTATATATTTAGTGTGAAGTGATGAAAGAGTTTTGCTATAAAACCAATATGTATTTACAAACTTGTCTTGGATTTCCTGGTAACAAGCTTACTAAAATATATACCTTAAATGTATTGTAAAGTACTTTGGATTAAAACATCTGCCAAATGTAACGTTATCTGTATCTTATCTGATAGAGCATGGCACTAACAATGTCACGATCAAAGGTTCGATTTCTAGGGCGCATGTAAGCTGACCAATGTATACCTTGAATACATTAAAAGTCGCTTTGCATAAAAGTGCTTGCAAAATCCATTGGAAATCTACTTGTTCAAACGGATGTAACAAATATGTGCAACATACCACTCATTAAATGTGATACCCATAACTCTGATTTGTGATTTTGGCCCCATTATTGGAGACTTTATTCGAATTGGAATTACTTTTTTACCTATGTGCTCTTCTTAAATGTGCCTATTACGCAGTTGTGCAACTTGCATTGTTTCCATTGTTAGTCACTGAAAGAAAAAGAGCAACCGCACAGAACTGCCTATTTCAACAAAAGACAAAAAGACCTTCATTACATTGTCTTGAGATTAATTGATGTGTCAGTTGTTGTATGCTAGGTATGTCTTGAACTCAATTACTCTGTACATATTGATCGATATACCCAAGGGGTGTGGCCTCCTAACAAAACATGTTGGAATTGAAAGTCATGAAAAGATCCACAGGGTAATGCGTTCTGCTGTGAACACAAGAAGGTTAAAACCTCGGCCAGTCTTAGAAAATACCCTGTTATGATGTATGTTTAAGCATAACCCTACAGGTTACAATTAGTGCTGCACGATATTGAAGAAAACTGTGATAACTTGCTAAATAATGTGAAATTCAATGTGATAATGCTTTACTTTTTTTAAATTAACTTGAATTATAATAAAATGCATTTAAAAAAGGAAAATTATGTAACCAACATACATTATGAAATACACATTTCAATAATTTTAAAATGTCTTGCAGCTGTAGTTACAGTCAACACTGGGATTAAGCTATTCTACTTAATCCTTAAACAAATAGCGACTTCGCCTGTTTATTTGATTGCATTGGCATGTGTTATATCGAGACCTTTGCTTCACGGTTTCAGTCTCTGATTGGTTGTGGGATCCAGTGGCTTGATTTGAATCCCTAATTGCCGGAACGGTTGAGGAATCAGACCCAAGAGAACCCAATACAACCAAGCCATTAACACAAGTGTTGTCAAAGTCTGTTTCAGTGCACCTCACGGTGCTAGACAGCTGGCCGTTCCCTCTGAACGCTTTACAGATGTCTTCCGTTACATGTCTCTCGCTTTTAAACAGCCATCCTGTAAATTTGTGATCAACTCAGACTCGCTTTGAAACATATGGGGGTCGCGCTGGCTATCGATCAAGCGGATATTCAGAGCGGGAGGCTGAGCAGCCAAAACACGCTATGGCGGATGCATGCAAATGAGGTCGCGGTGGAAGCGGCAGTCTCAGCCTGGCTTTTGTGCGACAGTCTGTGGGGAAAGCTGTGCCAATACAAAGCAGAGATCTTGGCAATCGGCGCCGCTTCCTGTTTTCTTCGCGGTGTTTGGAAGCCTCAGTCACGTCAGGGTCACAGACACGCTAATCACTTGCAATTCCACAATGAACTCTTTAGAAAGTTTTACACAGACACAGAGATATTAGCATGAAATCAAATGTGATTATATGGTGTTTCTGGTATACTTGTAGTTCAATTGGCAGAGCATTGCATTAGCAACACAAAGGTTGTGGGTTTGATTCCAAGGGGACACATGCACCGATAAATTGTATAGCTTGAATGCACTGTAAGTCGCTTTTGGATAAAAGCATCTCCCAAAAGTGTAAATGCATTGGGTTTACAGCCATGAAGTTCTATGGATATAATTTGCTTCAGACCTTATTAAGTTTTTTTTTCTAAAGTCTGTGTAGGTACTGTTGAGTTCATCTAGAATTGAGGCTTGGATATCAAAAAACCTGCATTGATGAAGAATTCCCGTTTGATTACTGAAATGGTTTTGAGTCATAGCCGTCTCCATAGCAACTTTCACTTAAGGATTTGGTGGAGCTAGATTACCAGGAAGTTCAGGGCAGGTGAAGGCTTATTTCTTGGCGTCTCTGGATCTTTTTGTGTCGGCGATGTAGAAACGTAGAGCTAAATCAATAGAATCCTCATGATACCATAACTTTTCTTATTAGCCTCAGCAACAGCAAATGTCATGATGCTCCAGAGAGCAGCACAGACTAATAAAGAGCAGATATGAATATACACCATCGACTGCCTTGTTTATTCAAAGACACATCTTTGAGCGAGAGAATCATTGAGTGATGTGCAAATGTTAACCCACTGTAGCCACTGTGTGTGATGCTTTTTTTTAATCTAACCATTTTAACTCCAGATGTCAGGTCAGGTTTGTGCTGCTTCTATCTATTTATGGATTGCTAGTGGTCAATGTTTATAAACTCACACAACAGAACCAAGAAAGACCAAGGAAATGGCTTTAACCACTTTCTAGTGTTTCTTATTAAAAACGTTCAGTATTTTATTTGGCAGATGCTGCTATCCAAAGCAAATTACAGAACATTCAAGGTATACAATTTTCCCTGGAAACACACAATCTTGGCTTTACTGGTACAGCATTGGTGCCATGTTCTACCAGTTGAGCTTGTAAACCATTTATGCATGTGCCTTGTCAAACCTGTCTGACTTAATATTGAACAGGCATCCATGTTTTCATCTGATGATTTGCTGTTCTTGTGCCTACAGCAGTGCCACTGCCCCCCCACCAGCGGCTGACAATAAAGGACCTATTTGTGGATGGCAAGCCCAATGCTGAGATACTGAAGAACCATTTGATCAAAGAGGGACGTGTGGAGGAGGATGTAGCACTGCGTATCATAAACGAGGGTGCCAGCATCCTAAGGCAGGAGAAGTGCATGCTAGAGGTGGAAGCTCCGATCACAGGTAAAAAGGCAAGCGCTCATCTTTAGGGCTTGAGGGAGATCGCCATTTGCCTTGATTAGAAAACATTTTTCATAGCACTTTATTTTAGAGTCCTGCTGTGTAACTGTGTAGTTACTAGGTACCTACACTGAGTGAAAGAATAATAAAATACTAAATCAGAAAATATTTGGTTTGGTTAAGAAAAACAGACTTCTATTCTGGATGTAAAAACATCTGTTTAATCAATGTACAATCAAATTAGCATTGCGTTTTTGCAGCGATGGTTTTGTGTTACAAACTGTCACTGAATCATCTTTGACAAACTGGCTTGTAGGTAGATCAGTGTTAGCGTTGGGTGTGTCTCGATTCACTCCCTAGTTCATAAGTAGTAAGTGTACTGCCTAGGGAGGCTATTCTGTTTAAGGCTATTTTGTTGTGTTGTCGAATTCACTTCAGTGCACTAAAATTTTCCTCAGTAGGAAATCCCAGAATGCACTGCAGAATCCAGTGAGCATTGTTGGCTCACTGTTTTCACTTACCAGAAATCATCAATCATCAAAGAAGATGCATGTTGATGTGTTTTACAGAGTATAACATCAAGTTGCATTACATGTTAATATACACACATACATGTTAACGCGTGACCATGTCATGATGTCACAGGTAATTGTGTCATCAGTATCCCAGTTGTTAGGGGCCCATTCTAATGGTGTATTTGTGTTTACAATATAGTGATTGACAGCATAGGGAACTAGGGAGTAAAATAAAACACAGCCGTTGTTAGTTTTTATTGACAGATACTGCAGATCAATGGAGCACAACCTGTCACAGATGCTACACCAAAACAGGTTCGGTGAACTTTTACCAGAGTATGTGAAATTGCATCATAGGATTTTTTTAAAAACCTCCATAAGTATTGGGACAATAAAGAAAAAAATGCTCAATTTGCTACAGAGTCATGTATTTTTTCGGCTCCCTCATCTCCTTCTTGGTTCATGTGTGTTCTTACCGAACGCAAGACTCAGTTTTGTCTCATATTCATCTTTTAATCATAAAAGATTTGTTGACTTTACAGCAATCAGAGAATTGTTTTCTTTACTGTCCCAATACTTATGGAGGGCAGAGTATATAAAGAAGAGTGACAGAAAACCATTGCATAGAAATTGTACAGATTGCACAGACTAATAGCCATCTGTTTTACATCAAAGTAATCTTGAATTTGTTAGGACCTTATCAGTGACGAAACATTTAAATTTATCAGATATAAGAACGAAGATGTTGTGCTTCAAGGTTTAATTGTCAGAGACATTATGTGCTTCATGCCGCAGTGTTTTAATGATGTAGATAAATTATCCTTTTAACAGAGCTCATCTGTCCTCCGTAGATATCACGCCTGCGAGCATGAATTAATAGATGTCACAAACCCCTCTGGCTCTAGATACATTCTGTTTTATAAATGGATCCAGTCTCTGTATTTTCAGATATAGTGTCGGCGTTGCTAAGTGACAGAACAGGCTCATACATGTGGCCGTTGTAGGCTAGATGCAGGTAGGGTAGATTTTAAGTGAAGTGTTTGGTCTCTGCCCAGTCAGATGCTTCCCTAAGCTTCATCTGTTTCAGTGTTACCCAGAAAACCTTCGGCTAACCTGTTGATCTCAAAGTAAACTTGCATGAAATCCTCTCTCTTTATTTCATGCGTTGTGTGTCTCGTATAGCATGTTGAGCTTTTCTTCTGGTTCCCTTTGACTTTAGTATGTGGAGATGTCCATGGGCAGTTCTTTGACCTCATGAAGCTCTTTGAAGTTGGTGGCTCCCCTGACAACACGCGCTATCTCTTCTTGGGTGATTATGTAGACAGAGGGTACTTCAGTATTGAGGTGAGTGCAAGTTTTTCAGTTCGTTATCTCTAGGCAAGCCCACGCAGAGCTTGTCAGGAAGCTTTGCAGATTCAGAACACCTGTCAGTCAGAACACATGCCCCATCCCTTGTGTGTTTGTTTATTACATATTGTGGTTCATTTAACACATTTTACCACGTTTAAATACATTCCACAGATTTCCATCTGAATCAGTGCAGAAAATTAGAATTCTGCATATTCATATCTGGTTCTTTCTGTAGTGCATTAAAAATGGTTTAAACCCAATTTTTTTTTCATCATTTAGCCACTATCATGTCATTCCAAACCCATCTGACTTTTTATCTTCTGTGGAATACAAAAGAACATATTTTGAGAAATGTGTCTGTGCTTGTGTCCATACAGTGGAAGTCAATGGGTGTCACTGTAAAATATCTTCAAAATATCTTCTTTTGTTTTCCTTAGAAGCATTACTTGCTTGTGAGAAACAATGCTTCTTTTGTGAACCTCAGAAATCATACAAATTTGAAATGACACTTAATTAAATTACACTTTAAGAATTTTTATTTTTGGGTGAGCTGTCCCTTTAAATATCATTCTGCACGAGTGTCTTTATTCTAACCCTTTAAAAACCTTTATTCTAGCACCAGTGTGTTTGCCTGATCCTAATACTCAAAGCATTTAGGGATCTGCACATATACCAGTGGGGATCTATATCTGTGTGCATGGCCAGACTCATTCTTGCTTGGCTGAGAATCTGACAGCTCCTCTGAACCATCTGTTAAAGAATTATCAGTGAATACACTGCCACATTGCCTGCAGTCCTTTAACGACCACATAAACATACAAGATACTGGAGTTGAAGAAGCAAAGATGATTATGCCATAATATCTCCAGCAGAGATTTGTTGGTCAACAGTTGCATCCGTCAGTCTTCTAGATTTGGGAGATGCTGTAGTGTTACACAGTGAGAGCAGCTGCTCTTATTGGACATTTCTTAGGGTGACGATTTGCTTTGCCTTAACTTGGACTTACAACTGCACAGGCCTATGAAACATTGAGGTCATGCGAAAGAGTTGAGCAGAACTGAGGCGTGTGTGTGTGTTTTTCTAGAAACGTTTTTTGTTAGTCTGGTTGAAAGTCTCTTCCCATCACAATGTCAATCACTAAGTAAAGTGGACTAAATCATTTATATACATATATATATTCCTGGAAGGCACAGAACCATAAAATGTTCGTCCAATCATTGCATTCGGTCCAAGTGCAATGATAGGATGTCCTATTTTCTTGTCTATGTATTTACAAACCCGAAACCAAATGTGCACTGTTGGAGGAGACATGGCTCTGAATGGAGGGTGGGATCTTAAGCTTTTAAAGCTAGCTTGCTGTTGTTAGCCTCTCCAAAATGGCCTACCCTACCTTGCCTACCAGTGTGTCATTGTTTGTGAGCTTTTGTAAATGCAAGAATAAACAGTAAAGAGCAGGAGCTGTGGATGTTTTACAGCCCAGAGAGCAGAAGTTTTAGAGACTCTTGTAAGCAGTACGTTTAAATGGCCGTTCTGTGTGTCTCATTTCAAAGAGTCACTAGGGGAGTTTTCTGAGTGGTGCTATTTGATAACCTGTCAGACACTGTACCCTTTCATAAGAGCTGAGTCACAGAGCATTGAAGCACAGAGCGCTTTGCTTGTCGTAAGTCTCCACTGAATTACTGACGTCTCGCACTTTGATCCTGTGAGGAGTTTATTAGCAGGACATCTTTATTTAGCATTGTCCTAAACTCTGTCTTAATATGTTATTTTTGTCTTGTTTGCGTATATAACAGGGTCGATGTCTGTCTGTCTTTGACAAACGTTTTTACTTGTCAATCACAAATTAAATTAATAATTGATATACATTTAAACAATGTAATTTGTGATTTCTGTGGTGCTTAAAGCCGTGTTTCCCAGCATGCACCACAGAACGATACAATACAATGAGGCAAATTATCACCACATTATTTACTTTTGCTATTTTTTTACATTATTTGCCCTGGTGTTGTTGTGTTTGCTGTTCCCCTGGAGTTGTGTGTCATATGGTGATGTCACTCATTTCCAGTGTCACTATCATTGTGTTTTGTTGTCTTTAAGGACCATGTAGATTGTGTTGAAAATCCAAGGAGGTGATATCTTTTCATGTTACGATGAGATTCATCATTTTTTTTATCACAAAGCTAGTTTATTTTTTATAAGTTGAATTTTTTTAAATTAAAGACTGATTTTCTTAAATTAAATAAACATGAACAATTTTGTGAATATTTTCTAGATGTATGTGTATTTTGAAAAAAACTAGTCCTGGCTTTGTAAAGAGAAAAACAAAAGTAGATCGGACCAATTACTACAACACCACAACACTCTCATTGAGGGCATATGGCTTGTACAGCCTGTTCGTTTTTTTTTTTTTTTAGGGCAGAACGAAGCTGCAGAATTGCTCAAAAACTGCTTACTGCACCCTTAAGAAGCTGGGTGAAAAAATGCCAAGAGTACATTTTCGCAAATTCTAGACAAAGAATGCTTAAATTAAAAAAGATGCAAAGATGCTAAAATATAACTTAGTTTGATTTATTGTGGATGCTTTTAGTGACAGCATAATTCCCATAGTTCCATTTGTGTTATTCAGTAGTTTTATGAGTTTACTACCCTAAACTTTTGACCCCCTTGCAATTTCCATCAGCCTCTAACGGTCTCTCAGTTTGAGGTAATAAATACATAAAGCCGTTAGATTTGTGTGAATGCACTCAGTGCAGGATGCATTCTGTCATGCAGGTGGTTATATATACCTGTGTTAAAATGGGCAAGTATGAGCAATCCTGTTAATTTAGCCTGTTATCATCTTTCTCTTCCATTATGGTGGGCTATTTCTCTTTGATCCGAGAGAGTCTATTATTAATGCATCCTCAGCCTCCCACCACTGTGACCGGCCACTGTACACATTCGCACTCACACAGGAGTGGAAGGTCTCAGTATGAGCAGCTCTGCTGTCACTGTGTTCATTCTCCACTTGTCTGGCATAAATCTGTGTCTGCCCTGTTGTCTTCCCTCTTCACGACTAACAACGAATGAGTAAGAGAAGAAGCCCACTTATTAAAGCAGCCAATATTCTGAAGCACCATGTAAACTTGTCTGTCCATCCATCCATCTATCTATCCATCTATCCATCCATCTATCTATCCATCCATCCACCTGTCTATCTTTCCATCCATCCATCCATCCATCCATCCATCTATCTATCTATCCCCCCGTCCCTCTGTCTGTCCCTCTGTCTGTCCCTCTGTCTGTCCCTCTATCTGTCCCTCTATCTGTCCCTCTATCTGTCCCTCTATTTGTCCCTCTATCTGTCCCTCTATCTGTCTGTCTGTTCACCTGTCCGTCTGACTGATTCATCTGTCCATCCATCCCACTCTGTCTTTCTCTCATTCTGTCTGTCATTCTATACGTCTCTCTCTCATTCTCTTATTCTCTCTGTGCCGTCTGCCATTCAGCTGTAATGGCCTTCGTTCAGGAGCTCCTCTCATGGCCACTATTACCTGCAATTTTCTGTTCATTATTTCTCCTGCGTAGGCTCCGGTCGCGGCTCTCTGAGCTGTCGCATCCACCCCCCCTGCTCGCACCCTCCTCCGTGTCTATTCTTTCACATGCCATTTAAATGCACACCTGTCGTCCTTGGTTACCTAGGTGTCCCAATCTCCCCATGTTGAGTGGTGTCTGGGATTTTTATGCAAATGAAAGAGGGGGTTAAGATAAATGGGTTTTAATGAGGCTGCAAAGAGCGCGTGTGATCACATACTCTGTACTGTACAGAAGATCAGGCACCACGCTCAAACACTCTGCATATTGACAGCATCTGTGTTGCCAAATGAAGTCTGTACTTTAGTGCAAATTTTAGATGTGTAAGTTAACCAAACAGACCTGTGATTCCAATAATGTGTCAGTGGAAATGATGGTCATGTGACCATTTACTCCCACTTTACATTCCCTCATGTAACATGTGACCATCTGTTGAACACTGAACAGTGAAGGGATGTGGACTGTTGTAATCTTGCCATTGTACATTGGAAACATGGTCAGGTTGACATGTTAACTTGTCCTATGTTGACATGCTATACTCTAACGCTGTATATTCTCTCTCCTCTCTCTCTCTCTCTCTCTCTCTCTCTCTCTCTCTCTCTCTATCTCTCTCTATCTATCTATCTATCTATCTATCTATCTATCTATCTATTTCCTGTAATCTGAAACTAACAAACCTCAACCTGAATCTATTTGAAACTAAATCTATTTGCTTTTTCTAAATAATTACTAGACTACATGAAGACTACATGGAATATTTGTTCTTTAAAAAATTCATTGGTCACTGCAGGAGCATTCAAAATTAACTAGCAAAGGCTTGTATTTCCTTTAAGTTTCATTTTTCTACCCCATTGGCAAATAAGTTCATGTTAAAATGCATATTGTTTTAAGGATGCTTCAGTATGTTTTAGTATTCTCCTAAAACAGACAAAGACTACAAAAATGATTTTTGCAGGTTACACTTTTCCTAATTGAGTCATCAGTTTTAAAGTTCTAATGTCATTGAAAACGGTCCACTGACACATTATCTATCTTCTACCTAAACACAATTCAAATAGAACATGTGAAAGGATTTAATGAAGTACAGTTTATTAATACAGTCCCAGTCTCCACCTCTGCCATTTCCCTCTCATTGCTCTGCTGACTGACATTAATAGTGAAGAGTCTTGAGGATTATAAGTGTCTCTGTATCTCTCTCTCTGTAGTGTGTGCTGTTCCTGTGGACTCTGAAGATCAACCACCCCAACACACTCTTCCTCCTCAGAGGAAACCACGAGTGTCGGCACCTCACTGAATACTTCACCTTCAAGCAGGAATGTGAGTTCTGCCGTCTGTGAGTGATGTCTTGGCATGAGTGATGTCTCGGCTTCTACTAAATTTAACTTGGATGTCTTAGAACCGGCACTGACCCACCAGTGTCACTGGCTACCACTTTCATTTAAAACTGAATAAAATTATATTTGCATAATGGCACTGTTCATTTTTTATATATTTATATATTCCTTTGTATATTTATTATTTGTTGTGAATTTGTGTTGCGGCACTGTGTGTTTCCATTTCTGCGGTTGAAACTTCGAAACAGACAATACAAGATTTTGTAGAATACAATAGATGTAGAAATTAAGACAGCACAACACAGTAACAATGTCCTATCCCTCAGTTTTCTCCTCATTCCTTCTGTTTTCTCTGACATAGATTTAGGAACCTTTCAGGGCCAAATATATATCCCTTCTTTGTTTTGTGCTGTACCTGCTCTGTTCTCAGCAAACAGCACTTTGTCTCTTTGAGAGCACTTTGTCCCTCTGAGAGCACAGGCTGGCAGACGGCTCTATTACAGTTAGGTTTGTAAAGCTGAACGTCTACTGCAAGAATATATCCAGGTGTGAGATATTAGTATGCTGGACAGTGAAGCGCCTGGAGCTTATCTGGCTCACAAAAAGGCAAACCCGATGAGCTCTCGTAAGCCACACACTGCATTACCCCTCGTAATTTATGAGAGAGCTACGTCTTTTTATTGTCTATGTTATTGTAAAGCCCCGCATTAGCATTGTTTAACATTCATTTATTTAAATTCAGCATGACTCGCCAAGATGTTGAATACAGATGTAAGAAGCTGCGTAACTTTATCCAGTTGTTTACAAATACAGAAATATATCTGTTATTCGAAGCAATAAATCGACCCTGATATTCACTCGTCCAGTGTGGTTTACCTTTCAAGCCCAGGTTGCATCTATTGAGCCAGGAGCCCATCTGTCAGAAGGTTATTACAGGGTTGTTAAAGTCAGTACTGGCGGATCACATGACCAACCTGGACTATTTTCAGCCGTCGACACCTGAAGTGCTAGTGCCCCTCTGCCCTTTGTGTCATAGCAGGAGCTGCCTTTTTTGGAAAACACTGAAAGATCGTCTGTCTGGCATATATTTGCTAGTGTACTGCTAGCACTAGCAACTTGTATTGTTATTGTTTACAGCTCATGCATATTATCCTTTCTAGTGTAGTGTGTTTGCTTCTCAGCTGAATCCAAATGAATTCAAATGAAATGGAGGCTCTTTTGAAGGTCTGATTAAATCTCTGTTTTGAGTTTTGTATGTCAGCACCGCTAATCCATTGTGCTTGAAATCAACACTGTTTGCTATTAAAGCTCGTACAATAGCGTAGAGACTATTGAACTCTGCATAACAAAGGTGGAGGTGGCTTCGTGGTAGAGCATTCAGTGGAAGTGCTCTCCACGAGACGTTGTCCAGAGAGCGAATGTGTAATTCAGATTGGTGAATAACCCAGCTGCATTTAGTGGAAACCAAGACAAGACTAATGAGGCTACTTCAGTCCGGATACTGAAGTATTAATAAGCTTAATCAGCAGCCGAATTAAGTATTCGCGTAGCACTAATCAGATTCATTTGAATTTAATTGAATAGACCCCCAATGCTTTTGTGTCTACTCAGTGGTAGGTTTTTCAGTTTAGGTGTAGTTTTTACCTTGAGGTTTGGCGTTACATCAAAATCAGAGATCGAGTTACTGTTGCACAGAGCAGGAACGGTCCAAAGTGTGTTTTTCTTTTAGAAAACTCTCATTTCCAAAACCTAAATCTGCATTTCTACGTTTAGGGCACTCATTCCATTCCAGGGTCTCTTGAATTCCAACAAAAACACACCTCATTGAGCATAATGAGCTAAAGATTAGGTAATTATGTGAATCAAATCATATTTAACATGGAAAAGTATAAAAACATTCATGTGGTCATCACCCTGTTGCAATTAGAACCAGTTGGATGGCAAAAACTGTGCTAGTGAGCCTTCAAAAGTAATTGATATCAGAAAAACTATTGAACAGGCCAAAAGAGTCGAACAAAAAAGTTTTGAATGAGAAACAAAAGGATTAGGTTTTGATTTTGCTGGCAGAAGGATACAGTGAATGTCAGGTTGTTTTTCATCTCTAAAATTTCAAAGACGCTGGTTCATAAAAACAAGGTCACTCAGACACCTTGTCTTTTGTAAATATCTAATACTGCGTTTCTTTCATCAGTTGTTTGCCCAAATGTCAAGGTCGGCCCTTGTTAAAAACGTTGCTGAATGACTGATGTACTGCCCATATAAGGGCGGAAGGTACGTCATTTGTTGTTTAAGGGTTTGGGTTAATGATTGCTTTAGTTTGAGTTCTCTCTTATGTAAACCTCTGCTCCTGGGCGTCACTTTGTTTTTAAAAGTGCTGGGGTTGGGTTAGTACACAGACGTACTGGCTGTGATGTCGTTAAATGGCAAGAGCCCTGCTTGTGAATGTTAATTAGGTTATGCACACAATTTAACATGATATTTAGTGTTTCCGAGAAATCAGAATCTGGAGATCTGATCTATATCTGTTCATATCCAATTCAAAACACTACAATTAAAAATGTCCAAAATTCATTTAAGCAGCAATTTTAGTCAGTCAGCTGATGTTAAAAGGTACCATGAAAAGCAATAGATTGGAGGGCATTTGTGAGAGCTGAAGAGAACATCGTGTACGTACAGAAAACTTTAACAATAGCAACTTCCAGTGATGAATCGTCTTTAGTTATACCACAGGGACATCTCTGCCGTGAGCTGGTTTATAATGCTGTGAGGACATGTACAATGCGTATGTCTCTGTAGTATCTAAACTTATACTGTAGGGTAGATGCTGTTCACAATGGAGCTCTGTGAATCCTCTCAAACAGTGATTTTCATTAAAGCAAGGAGAGGCCTGTCCGAGGTTTTCTAGCCCTCAGTGCTCTGACCTGTGTTACAATCTTACCTGTCTGCCTGCATTCATCCACAGGTAAAATAAAGTACTCGGAGAGAATCTATGATGCATGTATGGAGGCCTTTGACTGCTTGCCCCTCGCAGCTCTTCTGAACCAGCAGTTCCTCTGTGTACATGGAGGTCTCTCGCCAGAAATCAACTGCTTAGATGACATAAGGAAAGTAAGCATCTGTTTATGTTCTCGTTTGTCTTCTGATCTTCTTCCCTTCAGACGTGTGGATGTCTGATTCTCTGTGCTGTGTTGTGTTGTGCAGTTAGACAGGTTTAAGGAGCCTCCGGCGTTCGGGCCCATGTGTGATCTGATCTGGGCTGACCCGGGGGAAGACTACGGCAGCGAGAAAACATCAGAGCACTTTAATCACAACTCGGTTAGAGGCTGCTCCTATTTCTTCAGGTATCTGACTGGCTTAGATCTAACAGCATTCGTTTACGATTGCTAACATTATTATTATTTATTATTATTGTTATTATTATTATTAATAATTAAAATTAGCATTTTGTGTTGTGGCTTATAGTGCATGTCTATTAGCTTTAAGGTCCATGAACTAGTTGTTGAACATACAAAGACATTTAAAGCATGTAAAAAAGCAAATGTACTTTTTATTTTGTAAAAACCGACCACACTATTGGTGACTCATCATGCACTCACTCATTTTGTCCAGTAAAATGCTCTATAAAGTGAGAATGTCTCTCCCACCTATCAACCTGCCCATTTTTGAGTAGCCAATCACAGTTCATGACTGTGAAGTAAACTGAAAACTCCTAGAAAACTCCTTTGATATTTTTCAACCGGTTTGTGTTTTAAAAGGAAATACATAAACGCATGAAAGAACACAGTGCTCGCCAAGCCATTTTTATGGGGTCTTTAACATTTACTATTTATAATGACGTTCTTTACGGTGCACCACCTCACAGCACAGATATATGTTTTCTATAGGTTACTCTCCTATAGAAAACATGCTATTTGGAATGCTGTTGTAAAACCTGTTTTTTCCCTTCAACGTATATGAGAGCTGCTTGTTTTGACCGCACTCTTTGTACTAGCTCGTAAACGTATGAGAGTCATTCAAGCATCTGTGAACTGGTATGGAAAACCCGTCTGATTTAGCCGGACTTCTGGAAACAACCTGACCGATGTCACCCAGCTGGTTTCATTTGAGTGTATATATATATAAGTGTGTTTATTCGCTGTTTGCTTGTCCAGCTGGCATTTGTTTGTGCCACGCCAACTGAATGCTAACCAAGTGCAGGTGGTGGTCTAATTGCTTAAACAGTCACTGTGTTGAGTCAGGGTGGGCTTGAGGAGAACCCCACAAAGCCGTATTTAGAACCTTCCAGTACACTGGCCTCATGCCACAAAAGCCCTCAAACACAAGTGTTTCAGAGGGGTTGAACTGTTGAAAAGACTTTAAATTGGCTCTCTCACTTATTGTGCTGTCTGTCTTTGTACCTTCAGACCCTCAGGGTGGTTTTTCTTATGTTTTACAGTTACGCAGCAGTCTGTGACTTTTTGACGAACAATAACTTGTTGTCGGTAATTAGAGCACACGAAGCACAAGATGCGGGGTAAGTGTTTATTCTGTCGTCGTTTTAAAAGGATAGCTCACCTAAAGATGACGACTTATTCGTCATTTACTCACCCCTCATGTCGTCCAAGCTAGTCTTCTGCTTTTTGTGAAACACAGAAGTTATTGTCCGTTGTCAGTGTGTGGAAGACAGAAGCCTGGAACTCGGAACAACACGTGGTTGAATAAATGATGACAGAATTATAATTTTAAACTGAACTATCTCGTTAAAGAGACTAACACAGTTTGTTGTAGCTTTGCTAATATGAGTTTTTCCTGTCATTGTGGATCTGGAACATTGTATTATTACAGACGTTGACAAAAAGGCATTGTGTAGAAATCATAGGGAGAATTTTTGGTATCGATTCACTCCGGCTGCTGTTTTGATAGCTTCTCATAGACTTGCTGCGATAACCTGCAGTACTGCTAAACAGTCGACCGTTTCTGTTTCAGGTATAGGATGTACAGAAAAAGTCAGACAACAGGCTTCCCTTCATTAATCACCATTTTCTCAGCTCCAAATTACCTAGATGTCTATAACAACAAAGGTATGTTCGCATCCATCGATATCATAAAATCATCTCTATGGTAATTCAGTGCTTCTGAGGTAGCTTTTGACCACATCGGTCCCATATCTGTCTCAGTGTCAGAGTATCAGATTCTGGTCTGTTTGTAAACCTGTATAGCAGCCTGTCAGGTTGGCTTTTTGGAGTTTAAAGTGCTCTGTTTATGAATGCCGAAAATGATGTATGTGCGTGACTTTAAACCGTGTCCTTGTGTGTTTTGCTCCACAGCGGCTGTATTGAAATACGAAAACAATGTCATGAACATTAGACAGTTCAATTGCTCTCCTCACCCGTACTGGTTACCCAACTTTATGGATGTGTTTACCTGGTCGCTGCCGTTTGTGGGAGAGAAAGGTAAGTGTCGAACCTCAGACCCGGACTGCAGAATGTGATTTTCAGGACTGGGATGTAGCCAGTTGGAAAAGGAGACAGTTGCTATGCCGACTGACCTTGTTGATGACAGGCTTGCAGTGCCCGACTTTGTCTGCTCAGTAGGAAGAATGCATGAAAAGTCAAACCTGACACGTCATCACCGTAGATTCGTGACAGTGCGTTCAAAGACACCTTGTATAAAACAATCGACTACTTTCCAGGCCTTTCAAAGTTTCCTTTGGTTCATATTGCTGTTGGCACCTTTAAATCACACACTGGTGTTGACGTCATTTCAAATGGTAATTTATGGAGCAGTTGTGTGAATAATGGACCACCAGATGAAGGACTGCATAAGCACAAGAACAAATAACACGTACAATGTCAGTATGATTCATGACTGGTGTCAGATTACATATGCTGGAAAGAACTTGGATGGATCCATCTAAAGCTCATGAGATCTATCAATGGAGATCTGACCTGGTTGTTCTGTGTTCACAGTGACGGAAATGTTGGTAAATGTGCTAAACATCTGTTCTGATGATGAGCTCATGTCAGAGGGAGATGACCTATGTGAAGGTAAGTGTAACACACATACACACTACATCTATAGTAACTGTGGTGAACTATACATGTGGTTACTTGGCTAAGGGCACCTATGTAAACTCACTTCCTGCATCCACTAAAAATGACCTTTAAAACTGTTAATTACAAGAATAGTAATTAAAATAAATTTAGAGGAACATTTGATATTTTGTTAATATAATATAGTTAACTCTATATATTTAATGAGCGATTTAGGTTGTCCAAACACTAATACCTGATATCTGATTGGTTGTTGCCTTCTGCAATTTCCTTTTGGTTCACATTTAGTGACATCATTTAGCGGTACAGCTAGAATGTTCCCACAGAAGAGTGTGTGTGTGTGTGTGTGTCTGGTAATCTTCAGTGGAGACGGTCCACAGAAGTGTCCAGCTGTCAATCCAGCTGTCTAAGATTCTTTCCCTGGAGGTCCGATGTCTGTTCAAGCTGTCCCATGATACTCCCTCATCAGACAGCCTGGACTGCTCTGGACTGACATATTCATAACACATAGAGTATATAGGCTGTTGAATACATATAACTGCAATGTCACTTTTGGGTCCAGATGCAGGTGTGTGTGTGCGCACGTTCAATTCAGTTTGGCACTGACGTAAATGGCAACTGTGCATCAGAATAAAATTCTTGTGTCTGCCTATATATGTGTGTGTGCCGAACACTCAACAGGAACTCTGTCTGTTTCTCAGCATCTCAACCTTTTCGATTTTTTTCTCAGCTGGTTTGTGGGTCAGAGTTCCTGTGGGGTGACAGTGGTGTGATTGTCTGGTTTTGTGTTGAAGGTGGAGCTCCAGCTGTCCGTAAGGAGGTGATCAGAAATAAGATACGTGCCATCGGGAAAATGGCCAGAGTCTTCTCTGTGCTCAGGTCGGTTTGCACATGAATGCATTTCTATGGATAGTCACCCTGCATCCTGTGAGGTCACTACACCTACCAAATTAAAAGTAAAACACCTGATCCTATACAGTAACCACCTACAAAAACAAACATGTGCCAAATAGCCTCCTTTATATGTAAATAAGGCATAATTTAGATTGAAACTTGTGCATATAACTGCAGTTAAATTAGTTTTCATTTTATCCTCTATGTACTGGGTGAACAAAATTGTATTTAAAAGAGATGATCGTGTACGTTTTGTTTGTGTATGAAACAGGAAAAGCTTCTCTTACAGTGAAGTTTTGTTATAATGCCACACACACAGACATAGCACATATTCCTCCATTAGGATTAATGAGCTGGCGACAGTGAGTCATTGTGTGGAGTAGCAGTCTAATTATATTAGACATTATTCCAGATGAACAATGCCGTAGATAATGGAGGAACAGAGGACATCTTCATGTCTTTTGTCTCTGATGTTCTGAGCAATATTCAGATTAGGTTGGTGCTGCAGCAAAGTTTCCAATTACCATTTTATTTCCTCTTCCTGCCCCTCCCACTCAATGCTAATTGATTACGTCCCGTTTAGTTCATTCACTTCTAATGCTGTGTGTGTGTGTGTGTGTGGTATTCACTACGTTATGGGGACCGAATGTTCCCACAGGTCTAGTAATACCAGAACATTTTGACCTTGTGAGGACATATGTTAGGTCCCCAGGAGGAAACAAGCTTATAAATCATACAGAATTATCTTTTTTGGAAATCTAAAATAGCATAAAGTTTCCTCTGATGGTTAGATTTAGGGGTGCAGTTAGTATAGGGGGAAGATTATACAGTTTGTACAGTATAAACACCTTAATGACTATGAAATGTTCCCATTAACAATAATAGCTCAACGCCTGCGTGTGTGTGTGTGTGTGTGCACGTGTGAACCCCAGGGAAGAGAGCGAGAGTGTATTGACCCTCAAAGGCCTCACCCCAACTGGAACGCTACCATTAGGAGTATTATCTGGAGGCAAGCAGACTTTACAGAATGGTAAGTGTGCATGCTTGGGATTGTTATGGTAAGTCAGTGTGCATGAGGCAAGATTAAAGCCGTCGTGCATCTAATCCAGACGCTCAGTCCGTGCCAGGTCATCGTTATTGCGATGCGGTGTAAATGACCCGCCAGCGCTCATCACCCCCATACCAGAGCAGAAAGTACCTGCACAAGGCAGCATAGAATGAAATACTGATGATGTCATCCGTCTCTGTCCCTCATACTAAGAAGCATCAGAGCTTGTAGCAGCAGATATTGATGAGGGCAGTGCTCTCCACCTCTGTCTTTTCTGGGCTGCACCCACCTGGCTGCTTAATTGACTTTTTAGCAACTTTAGAATTGCCATGAAACTACTGTCCACACCCTCATCCAATCAGATCTCAGATCTGTAATCTCATTAAAACATGTCCAGGTCAGATTTCACCCTAAAATCAAAAGGAATAAAAGAATAATAAATTATATTTTGCATAAAGAAGATGAAGCCTATTTTTAGGAGCATTAGGGTGGATTTTTTATGAAGAATCAATTAGAATTTTTTAGCATTGTGACATTAGTTTCATGACTTTGCATAGTCATTTCCCCCAAATTCTCATTACCGTAATGCATCTGTAATTTCCATTCATCTCATTGTGAATAATGGAAAGATCACTTTCTTATCTTTTTTAATGCAGTATAAATTAGCGTAGCACCTTTAATCAGCATAAATGAAAAACAGGACAACAAATACTAAAAACAGGCTTGACTTTCTGCAAATACTAATTTTCTTTGGATTTTGGGGCGAAAAATAAAACACCATGTTTCCTTTTTTTTGCCTGGTTTTGTGTGATGTTGAGCAAACGGTAGAATGTATGAATTGATTTGAGAAATGGTCAAAAATATACAATGTTGTGTTTTGCCACACAGAAAGAAAACAACACAGCAGAGCTTTTTATTCTTAGCCCTTTGAACACCTGCTACATCCTGCAGTCCACCTATGAACTGTTTAATGTTTACACTGGTTATTTGCCTATGGGCTGTACAAAGCCCCTCCCCTGTAGGCTCATTTTAAGGCAGGTAATGTAACCACCTGCACTACAGAGTGATCAGAGAATTCTAAGAGCCAATCAGAGGGCTATTGCCATTAGAGCAGCATTATGACTCTCTGGATTGACCTGTCCTCTCTGAGTGGGCGCGACTGTTGGCGTGGTGTTCTGGACACGACCAAAGGTCATTAAAGGTCAATAGCATTTAGAACTTTGTGTGAATGTGAGGCGATAGAGCGAGAGAGAAAAAACAGGAGACAGTGGGTGGATGTCAGTTTTTGAAGTACATATAGAAAACTCAGTGACCTTTAAAAGCTTCATTGTCTGTGTGGGTCGGGCATCATGCCAGCTAGACCTGAAGAACTAAGAGGAATATTAAAGAAACCTAGAAGCTATTGGCCTTATCTTAAGCTTTCTGCGTCTACTCCATTTAATACAAAATCTGTCGGACCAAAGGACATTTCCAGCTATGCAATTTCAACGAGCCCCTCATATATACAGAAATGTATATATTAGGAGTTAATTCAGTTTATTTAGCAATCGCACTGTCCCATTAACAACAAACCCGCTTTCTAATTTCTCACTGACCGATCACTGCCTTTCTTAATATTAATCTTGTTGTTTGATTCTTTACCTGCTAGTATGACTGCATTACTGCGGTGTTTGAGGGGGTAAAATGCTTTGGGTGTCTCGTAATCACACTGATATAATCTCTCTCTCCATTCATTTTGGGCTACTTCCTGCCGCGCTTGCTAATACAGCCACCATAGAAGCAAAGGAGGGTCGAGGTATGCTCGCCTTTCGTGGGCAAAGCAGTACTGTCTCATGTCCTGCCTTCATATTGCTCTATTTCCCCTGTGTCTTTTTGTGCATTTGCATTCACCCCTGCCTGTAGTGTCTGTCTCAAACGAATCAAGGAAAATCTGCATTCTTGCACCACCCTCAGTTTTTATAGATTGTAATAGAATTAAGTTGAAACATAACAAGGGAACCCTCGTTTATAGCCATTTGTTTCTTTAATGAAATTTTGATTTAACAAAATAAACCGCAGTTATTTATTCCTGGTATTTTTAATGGAAGTGATGGACGCAGATACTCAAAACCATCCATCCAGAGAGCGAATGAGGTCTCGTGCAGCTTCTGTTCACAACTCTGCTCCACCTTATTTGTTAGCTGGTGCCTGTTGACCGGAGGGTTTGCTGGTTAGTCCCGGGCCCCGACCAGAGATTGTTAATTCCCATGCAGTCATTTGATTGGTGGAGAGGCTGAGACCTCCCTCTGCTGAGTATTTTGAGATTCTAATCTTGTTACGACTGTGTTCTCCTAAGACTGTCTGTTCCTGTTCACGCGTAACACTCCTGCCTGAGGCCTCGCACCCGCTGCTGTAATGCACTGAGCCTCTGAACTATTGTGCAAACACACACACACAACACAAGCTCTGGCATACAATCTTAAGTGTGCTGGAGCAAAACATCCCTGCTCTTAAGTCACTGACCTGATTTTAAAGTTATATACCTGAAGGAGTGTTCTTGTTATAGAACATGCCAAAATACTTTATGGCTATCCAAACATCTTCTAAGGTTCAGCAGAACACAGCATCTCCATTTCTCTGTTTTCTGGGCTGAATGGACATCTTGTGTTTGCTCCGTGAACTGGAACCAGTCTTGACTCACCTTGCCAGTTGCCTGGTGTTTTTAAAAAATGCCAGTGGACATAATAAGCCTGCTGGTTGTGCAAGAATCGGTTTTCCTGTTCGCGCATATTATTTGGTTTTTCCTTTTCTGCATTTCTTATTTTATAGAGATTAAAGTACAAGTGATATATGTGACAATATTTTGCAAAGACATTGACATATTTTTCTTCAGTGGTTCGATTTATACACCATGTCCCAGAAATACTTGTTTTTTTGGATATTGGTAATAATGTATTGTAAAGTGTTAAGTCATTTCCTAAATTGCCCAAATTTGGCAATTGCCTCATGTAGTTGTGGAGTATGTGGAAGTCATTTGTTCGTTACAATCATTGACGCTTTCTTGTACTCTGTATTTCCTGTAGACCACTGATTGTTGTTTACTGTCATGTTTTGTCTGTGATGTTCTATTTTCGGTGTCAGTGAGTGCTGTAATAATTTACTGGACACACACAGCATGACATGAGGTAGACAGTTGGTGTTGTGCGTCACATGCTCTTTGTTAGTTTCTTTATTTATTCTTCCAAAAATGCACATAAGATGCACTTATCGAACGTTTCATCTGCTGAAGAAATTTGTTTAGTTCATATTAACTGGAGGTCAGTGATAAGTTTTGTGAATTATTATTTTTTTGTTTATTAATCTTGGCGCTGTTTATTAATCATCTCATACTTGAATCGGTCTGTTGAAGATCTGTTCATCTCCACACACGTTCTCATTACCAACTTTTCCCAATGATGTTTTCCTTGATTTTTTTCCCGGTAGCCATCCAAGGCTTCTCTCCCACGCGGAAAATCCGCAACTTTGAAGAGGCTCGCGGCCTGGACCGAATAAATGAAAGGATGCCTCCTCGGAAGGACGGCCAGCAGCCTGACGGCACTGCGGTTAATACCGCCAATGAAAAAAATGGCACAGATGGGAATGTGTAAGAGGGGATTTCGCACTTCTCTCCTCCATAACATTTCCTCTTTCTCTGCCATGTTCTCCATAAGACAGTCCCCTCAACTGCCGGTTCCTGCAGACGAGGGCCCGGAATGTGGAGAGGAATCATTCCACAAAGAGAGAGAGAGAAATCACAACTAAGTACAACCGTGAGATTTTATTTATAACATGAAATGTTTTAGATGTACTTGATAGCAACATTTTAAGAGTGAACATTTGAAAAAAACAACAGGTAAACAATCATGGCGCGTCAACTTTTAAACTACAGCTACAGTTTTGTAACCCGAGGTAAGAGATGTGGGTTTGTTTCAGATGCTGTACTGATCGGGAGATGTAGTTAATCCCCATTTTCTAATATTGTAAGTCAATGTATTTGGCGAGGGATTTTTTTTGACCGAATATACTGATGTCTCTTAATAAATTTGTCTGTGAGGGATTGAAAAGAAAACAAACCCAGATGAAAATGTTCATGGAAGAATATTTTGTATCTATGAAAGTAAAGCTAAACTCTTAAATATTATTTCCTTTACAATTGTAAGATTCATGATTCATTTTCATGCAACATGAAAATAATAGCTGCTTTGGGTTCAGTGTGTTTGTTTCTACTTAAAACTAGCGTTTATATTTGTTCTCGAGAAAACAGCACTTGAATTTTGCTTGGTGACAGATCGCATGTAAGTAGAAATCACAGCTATTTAAAATAGAATTTGTGTTTGATTCTGCTTGTCTGAGTAAAACGTAAACAACAGAAGTCTTATAAAAGCACCGTCGAAGCGCATTTAACTTCTGAAAGCCACTGAAGTTATTTTGCTATATTTGAAGCTGTCGTTTGACATAAATATCTTTTTGCTATTTAGTCAAAAGATTTTCATTTAATGAAACAGTCACTTGAACGTCTTTTTTGTTGAAATATACAGTGGGAGCTGTTCGCTCAAAGCTCATGAACAGAAACTTGACGTTTATTTCATCTACTTGCTCACAAGCCAAAATCCATTGGTGAGATTTAAAAAAGATGAATCGTTTATTGGTGTTATTTGTGGAGTGCCCGTGTTCAGGGCAGTGATGAGAAGTTGATGGGTCTATCTGAAGAATATCGCACTAAATGCAGCACAAGGCATCGGAATGGAAAACACCTGCTTTTAACCAGGAAGTCACGCTCTCCGCAGGCCGCCCTTCACTGCGAGATGGAGACGGGCGGTGAGCTGGCATTGACTGCTCATACAGACCGTTGTTTTTTATCTCATTTGTGCTTGAGACATTAAGTATGTGGAACCCGATGTATATGCGGCAAAGTGATTCTGTGGTATAAATTGTAACACTAGGTGAGATATTGGAGGGGGAATTTTTTTACGTGGTGGCTTGCTGTAAGATTTAAGGAAAGTTGTAGTATGTCGCCACCTTCTGTTGGGTTTAAGAACTGTCCTGTCTAAGACATGTCTCTTAGAGGACTACGAACGAATAGCACGTCACGCTTGTTTTTTAAAATTTATTTTAAGAAGCCACAATCTCAAAAGTCATGATTTTCGGAAATGCTGAATGTCAGATGCTATGCAGATGAGCAAGTTTCCTATTTGTGGGTATAAGTTTAAAATGAATTCCCACACGCCGGTTGTCTTTAATAATTTGAAATTGCAACATTTAAGACAACAGTTAACTTTGTAATGTGTTCTGTGGCTTAACAATTAAAATTTTTACTTCTTTTTTTAAACATTGCACAAGTCTACCACGCAAGAGAGATGTAAAAGCGTTCGCATTTGTATTTTTCATTCCAAAAGAGCTTAATTGAAATTTAATTTGTTATGCTTGTTTTCAGTCCCTTTAAAATGTATGTAGAGTGTGTGGGCTTGTGGCAAAGGGAAATTCCAGTACAACCTACCAACATACAAGATTTCCTGAAGGGTGTGTGAGCATTTTGCAGGATTAAATCGATGCAGTATGTCTAAGGACTCTAAAGGGAACATTTGTGTACACTATAAATGCCAGTCATCTTGATGTCACAAATGGTGTTACTACATTTACTTGCATGTATTACAACTGATACCAATGGAAGTCAAATAAAATACAGTGTACTGAGATTAAACAGTTGATCAGAGATTCTACTGTTTTTCTTTTAATTGTGTAAGAGGTTACATTGTTTTTTTACACAGCTCACATGAGGGTGCAGAACTGTTGAGGATGGCAGCTGTTAAATTTATTTACAAGAGATGGTCAGCTGTTTTTTTTCTCTCGAGGTGTGTGTTAATGACTTAAAATGTTGAGTACAGGGGCTTGACAGACTAGCTGACAAAACTGAGGAACATTCCCTCAAAAACTTCTGTCAGAATGTATAGAAACGCTGTTTATGAACAGTCATAGCATGATTGTAAACAAAATTTTGGAAATGTAATTGCTGAAGTACATGTAATTCGATGCCACCACATTCTTGATATTACGTACGTATATATAAGAATAAAAAGTAAAATTAAACATGGTTGGTCTTTTTTTTAGTGAAGTTGAATGTAATTTAATTTATGTTTTGATAAATACAATCACAACAGTGAATGCATTATTGATATTAATCTTTATAAGCAATTACATTTGATGATATCAAATAAAACTTCATTGTAAAAAAATGTAACGTTACAAAGTATGGGGTAATGTTTGTAGTTTGTTGAAATTGCTATGAAAACTATAATAAAACCACATTAACAGAACACGCATAAAGACATTTATGAAAGGTAGTGATTTTCCAGAGTGAGATGTAATAATTCTCACATATTTTCCATGTGCGATGTAATAAACTGCTGAGGAATAAAACTAATAAAAATTAGTTTTCTCCTGAAATGTCAATTAAAACGCTTGCTTGTCTTGCAAGCAGGAGCTTGCTGGATTGGCAGAGTATAAAATTCATTATTATCCAGAAGCCGGGCTCATTGACGAGGAAACAGACTGTACATATTCACAAACAAACACACACACACACTTCCTTGGCAATATCAAATAAATATAATAGTATAAAAAAAAACATTGTGGAATTGACGTTCTGAGACTTCACGTACTGTTTAAGCACACTTAACATTTTGTGTGTGACATGTACGTTCTGTGTGTCTGTTTCAAACCCTTGTAATTTATTCTTTAGGATCTGGAGGGACGGACTGTCTCAAAGTGCTTGTGCCACTGCTCAAGATGCTAGACAGATGCTAGACATCACACTCTTGGAGGAGGTGGTCTAAGAGCCTAAGAAGGAGAGAAAGTGGTAACACTCATGTGGTTAGGAAGAAATTCAGTTTCTATGTTATAATGGACTAATAAGACTAATTCACAGAGTGAGCCCTACAGTAGAAAAGTATGCTTTCAGATAGTTCATAGTCTTTGTTTTGTTTTATTAATGTTTTCGTGTGGCTCAGTGTCTGAGGCCAGTTGTGTTAAATGCTGATAAACATGCCGTAGAGTGTAATGTGCTACCTGTCGTGCTGTTCTGAAGTCATCGTGTAGAGGTTTGGACTGGACTGAGACGGGTGGAGGTGGAGGAGGAGCTTTAGGCTTGCTTATCTACGAATATTGTAAATATCACACTGTTATGATCACAGTCATTGTTCATTGGCTGGAGATTATAAAAGCAGATGAAATGTTTGAAGGGGCTCGCTTTTTTGTCCCATGTGAACACTTCCCACTGAAACAGGAAGTTTGGTTCCTTATTCTTGTTTCTTTCTTTATTTCTTTCTCTCTCTGTCTCTCTTTCTTTCTTTCTCTCTCTCGCTCTCTCTTTCTTTCAAGCAAATAGGCTTTGCTGATGTCACAGCTATAAACAATTTGCTTGTGGCAGGGGCTTTTTTTATTCTCAATTTAGAGAGCTTTTGATTGGGCAGTCATCAATATTTTTCAACTATTTTCCGGGTAAGATTATATTTTTTGTAATACATCATCTAAAAGGAAATGTGCTCAAGGCTTATGAGGAGGACACTAGCATATAGATGACTTCAAAGTTAATGCACATGAATTAAAAGCCACAAAACTCTAGTTTAGTCATTTCATGGCGTCTTTAAATTAGGTAAGATTACCGGAGATGGTTTCTGGTTAGGCGTTGTCAGTCTCTGCTGTCTGTAGTCAGGAATTTCCACTACATGAGTTTTCCCATAAACTGGACGACTGTTAAAAAAACGGGCATTAAATCAGTTTGTTTCATTGAATTTTGTCAGTCTGTTTCTGAGTGAGTGGGTTTTCTGTACACTCACCCGGATGAACGTGACCTTTTCCTCCGTTTTAACAGGAAGATGCCCAATCCAGTTAGAATGATCCCAACCAGGACACAGACAATCACAGCAATGGCGATTATTACACCTTGATGTACACAGAATTCCGGTCAGTGTTAAAAAGCTTTAGTAATAGGTCTGTTTTAAATGCAGTAGATGTAAGGTAATAGTACCATACCTGGAGGCAACCCTTCACTTTCTGTTGGTTTTTCACAGTCTGGTGGCAGCCATCCAGGTTCACATCTGCACTGTAGTTTGTGATCACACACCTGTAACATACACGCACACACACACACACACACTTAGAATAATGCTTGTAACAGACACTTGTATTGTCATTTCAAACAGCTTCAAAGTCTTGTCTTTGGTCAACAAAACAAAGGAATTAATACTGAAGGAAGTACTGATAGACTTGCTTGGTATCGGTAAACCCATACAGAAGTCTAATATAAACATATATATTACATTCACATAATACATAAAAGCATTTAATGGGGAAAAAATAAATACAACAAAATTGGCTGTATTAACATATGCCATAATATGTGATTTTTGTGAACAACTAAATAAATCTAAAACAGACTCTAACATCTCTAAATATGCATAACTTTATGAAATTGTATAAGTTCTCCCCTTTATTATTGCACATATACTATGTAACATAACATGTACAATTAAATTGAGATATATACAATAATAAACAAATACAATTTCTAATTTACATAAAATTATATAAACTGTCTATTGTTCATGTTCTCTGCCATGTATCTATTTCATGGGAAAAGGAGAAGTGAATGTGTACTCATGGTGTATTTAAAGTATTACCCCATGTCCTTTGCACTTGACTGAGCAATTGGTGGCTTTGTAAGCTGTCTCCAGGTCAACACACTCGTTCTGGCTACAAACCTAAAAAAAGGAAACGTGGACAGGAAATGACATGCTTCTTGATGCTTTAATAGCAACTGATGATTGCTATTAAATATTATATGTAATATTATATATATATTATATTATAGGGCTATTAAATATTATATGCAACTGTAGATAAATCTACATTCTATGTTCTGTCATTCACCTTCAATAGAACTGATTCAACGACTAAAAGACTAAGCGAGTTTCCTAGAGTCAGTGCGCACGGAGATCAGCCTTACCTTCCCGTCGCCACATTTGGTGCCCGTGTCGACTTGGCCATAATCTTCCTCCGGATTACTGTAGAAAGTGGCTTTGCATTGCTTAAAAGACACCAGCCGTCCATAATTGGGATTTCCATTCCCATTTTCACAGAACAGTTTTCCACACATCACATCTCTTGGGGAGAAAAATTGGTGTTTGAAATGATCATAAAAATCAGTAATGGAACAGAGCTCACAGCTGCATGCATTAAAGCATGGAAAGAATGGAGACCAAGCCTTACTGTTTCTGACATCCGATATATTTATCGGGGGTGCGTTTGCAGTAGGCGTAGTACTCTGCTCTTGTGTTTTGGTTGTAACAAAAGCTTCGTGCCACTATAGCAGCTGTAGTGTATAAAACAAGACAGGCATCATGTGACTGATCTTTACTGAGATTAGATTAGACTGAGATTAGATTAGAGATTAGATTTCAGTGTCATTGTATGGCATTGATGTATCGGCATACTCACTAGGTCCCCACATTTTAATGCACTGGTCTTCTTTTAATGGGCACTGGCCATTGTAGCAGTAGCTTTGCCCATTCTTGCAGGGGAGTCCGTTGACTGTGAAAACATCTTCGGGACATTCGGCTGATTTTCCAGTGCAGTACTCGGGTAGATCACACTCATCGTTTTCTGGGCGACACATGTGTGATGCTGACGTGATCTGACAGGCAGAAATAACATGTAAATGTATATTTAGGGGATGCGTTTTAAATAGAATCTATATGTTTATAACAGATTAAGTATATTGCATATTGTACAGGTTATGTATGTATGTGTGTCTGTATGTGTCTATGTATGTATGTGTCTATGTGTGTGTGTGTGTGTGTGTGTGTGTGTGTGTGTGTGTCTGTGTGTCTGTCTGTCTGTCTGTCTACACTAGCGGTCAGAACTTTAGGATCACTTGCCTGAAATGTTTCTTATGATCTTTAAAGTCACCTGATCTGAATCCATGTGCTTACATGTTTAAATTTATTATTGTAGACAAATGCATAATTGTGTCAACATATTCATTTCTGTTATTAGAACATTAAATTTTATTTTAAAAATGTTTTTAAACATTGGATGGATGATTTGGATCAAACAAGAAAGAAAAAGCAGCCAGCATAGATGGGAACTCCATCATTACTGTTTAAAATTATGGCAGGGTGATGCTTCAAGAAACTAGATGCTAAAATGCCAAGAAAACATTTTTGCCAGTTTTAGAAAATCTGCACCTACATTAAAAATGCTAAAATATGCTAAATATAACAATTTGATTTATTTGGGTTTTTTTTAGTTTTCTTTAGTCACAACATAATTTCCATAACTACCTTTGTGTTATCTGACAGTTTACTGTTATTCAAAAATGTGGAAAAAATATGAACAAGTCTTAAACGTTTGACGTTTATACGTACATATACAGTCTCACCTTACAGTTCTTGCAACACCCTCCTGTTGCACATTGTGAGCCCTCTGACAATCTGCACGTGGTTGCATTGCAGCATGGGTTTGTACACTCCTATGCAAACACATATATGCCAGTATACAATTCTGTTATCTTGAAGTAACATTTGTTTTGTCTTTGTATATGTCAGCACAGTGTGCGTGTAATGCATTTTTTCTGCAAAGTTTCTTAGAATCGGGAGACATTCTTGGAATATGGTTTACTTGTCAAAGCAAGCAGCAAATAAATAAAATAAACAAAAGAGAAGTTTGCTGCAGGCAGCGCATCCTACTTGATTCTAGTCATGAAAAGAGAGCTGACTAATGAAGCGCATGTATATACAGGTTTGCTGTGATTTTACAGGCGTTATGTGTCAGTTTTTTGGTTTGCAGAGTTCTGTTAGAATGCTGTGGATTTTGCATATCGAATAATCTGGGTGATAAGGATCTTATCTCAAGCATCACTGCATCTGAAATATTTTACTGTCAGAGAATTAAGTCTGGAAAACATTCCCGTCGAGAATTGCCTGTGCTTGTCTGGAACATTGTTTCCTGATACAAAGTATTTGGCTGTATCTTGTTGCATCCCAAGTAAACTTTCTATTATACTATTATATGGAATAAAACATAATTATTAGAGCAGAGCAAAAATAATAACTTTTGATGTCTTTGTATTTAGAAGATTATTCCATGATGTCATTATGATGTCGTCGTACAATGTTAACAAAAAAACTCCAAACAAATGGTTGCTGGCTTTAACATTTAAGATCAAAATGACAAGACTAGTTCGCAGAACCCCCCTTAAATCCGTTTCCCTTCTCCTAGAAATTTTGATCCTCCTTCAGGTCACTCACTGCAATAAGTCAGTTTTGTGTAAACCTACCTGCACTGTTCCACAATCACATTCCTCTCCTGTCTCCACAAACCCGTTTCCACAGACAGCAGGCTGAATCAACTCTTTAGCTTTGGGCATGTTAAGAAGACACTCTGGGTTTTTGGTGTTTAAGAAGTGCTCGTAGTTCCCAGTGCTGCAGCTGCTGAAGTGCTGAGGTATAACATAGCTGCAGGCAGATGTAATATTAATATTTGTTATACAAATTAATCCTGTCAGTCAAATAACAATATTTCATATTTAACAATGTTATTTTATACAAATAACATTAAATAACAGCTCTACATTTATATCTCTACAAATAACAATACTTATAATGTTTAGCTCTGCAAATAACAATATTTAAACTCAATATTTAAGCTCTGTACAATAAGCTCTACATAAACAACCACATTGGCAAAACAACAAATCACTGTGACAGATACAGATAGCATTAAAAATATAAATCAGTTAAAGTGTTGCATGGACAACCAGAACTTAAAAATTGTTATAACACAAGACTCTCTTGATTGACCGTGACTCACCGTGACTCACTTTATTTGCCCGCGCATTACAGTATGTACTTTCTAGGTGTGAATAAATTATTGTAATAAGATAATCAGGTTTTGGACCCCTTTGATTACCATATAAGTACCTGAGAGCGCCTGTCATAATGCAGGTGTTTTCAGAACAACTGCAGCTGTCTGTGTCATGATTCATGCCAAGATTGTGGCCCATCTCATGGGCCATTGTGGCCCCTACTGCTATGGCCCTTGAATTGTGATCCTGTGTGTTTGGAGAGGAAGAATCAGTGATAAAAGCATCACGAATGGAGAATTATTAATAAAAGACATTTCTCTATATTACAATCAAGTATCAAAAACAAAAAATGCAGTACACCACAGACGAGACAGTATGTTAAGCCGCAAAGCGCAGACACATCATATATGGAGAGACTGTGGTGGATTGGTGTGGTGCCTGGTTCCTTTCTAATACATGCGAAAAGATTCCATACTTCCCCCACTATTGTAAAATCATCATTTTCTGTTCACTTCAACATTCTGCTGACATTGCATGTTCATGATTGGTGGGGTGATCTTTTTTCCGTCAATATGCTTCTTTATGACTTTTGAATTACATGAGGGATTATTATGTACCTGCACAATTCCTGTCGATAGACCTCCACACGCGGTTGCAATGTACGCTAGACCTACGGTGGCTCCATCAAGGTCAATTGCACTGAGAGGAAACACAGAACAATCAACGCTGGATTACATAGAAATAAGTTCAACGGAAATATGGATTTTATTTTATACGGAAAATACCAACGGAATTTAAGACGAGGCACTAAAATGATAAAATCAAAATAAATAACAATTACGCTAAAACTGAAAGTGAGATAAACATTAATTCATGTTATATAGCATCATTAAAAATAAATAAATAATAAAAAGGACAAAAGCACATAACATAGCTAAAATGTTACTCACAGTAACAGTAAAAGTCGAAATGTTCATTGAAAATATGAACAAAACTGCGATATATCTAAATACAACAGTACGATAACTCTATGATAATCACAATGACAAGTGGCACGGACAGAAAGCGATAAGGAGAAGTTCTCAGGAGATCTTCTGATGTGTGTCATTCAGAACTGACCTGAGGAGATCTCCTGATGTGTGTCATTCAGTACTGACCTGAGGAGATCTCCTGAGGTGTGTCATTCAGTACTGACCTGAGGAGATCTCCTGATGTGTGTCATTCAGAACTGACCTGAGGAGATCTCCTGATGTGTGTCATTCAGAACTGACCTGAGGAGATCTCCTGATGTGTGTCATTCAGTACTGACCTGAGGAGATCTCCTGATGTGTGTCATTCAGAACTGACCTGAGGAGATCTCCTGATGTGTGTCATTCAGTACTGACCTGAGGAGGTGGGCATTGTCATGCCGCTGTCTTCTGATGAGATCACTGTTTCTCCACTTGGTGAAGGCATCCAGGGTTGCCCCGGCAACAGGGGACACTGATATCTTATCGCTGTCTGTCCACACTTCTACCCCGGTCAGAGCAATGAAGGTGTTGGTTTCTTTATAGACCTGTACACCCAGTGAAAAGATTGATGACAAGAGCATATGAGTTGTTTAATACAAACAGAGATTGTTTTGACCAATTCTTTATTTTTTATCTATGTTTTCTATGATTATGTATGTTATCTACAGTGGGGTCAAACTTGTGAAAATGCTTAAATTGGGGAACACAATTTCATGTCTGTCTTTGCTTTAATGACAACACATATTGCCTGGAAATAGGGCAGAATTTAAACTTTTTCTTAGGTCATATTTTTTGGTTTAAAATGTTTCAAAATTCTTTCAGAAATTCTAGGTTTAATTGACAGAATTTGAATACAGATTTCCAAAGGGTTTCAGACCTTTGGGCTTCACTACACATATATTTTATACTAGTGTGACAAGAAAGAAGCTTGTTTGGTTATTTTATCCTGCTAAAGTTCTGAATAAACATCAAGAACAATGGCAAAGATCTAGCCGTTGTCATTCTAGATCAATCATTTCACACAAGAACAACAAGAAGAATAGAGGCCTGTTACATAAACATAGCTGCTAAGTTAAGACTGAGTCCCAAGAACTAGTCTGACCAGCTAGCAGTTAGCTAGAACTAATCAGCCTTACTTTTCGGGTTCATATTTTACCAGTCTACCTTTTCATGTAACCTTTTTATGACTTTAAGTTATAAGCTGTCTTGAAGAACAGAAATAGATAACTGACTAGTAAGACTAGTAAAGGCAGTTTATGAAACCAGAAACCAGACCGGCAGGTGCTTAGATGTCGATTGGCTTTAAATGACTTCCTGTGGCTTATTAAAACCTGGCATAAATGTTGTCATAAGTGCCGGACTTGGACATTATACACATTAAAAGCATAGACATTATGTCATCGGTGACTCACATTATTGATGAAATTGATGATTTCAAATATCCTGCTTCTCAGCTTGTTAAGATCGCTGTCCATTTTCTTGTACTGTGGAAGCAACAATGAAAGGACGATGATGATGTTGTGCATCATAACATTACACCATTTAGTCAAACATCTGTCACACCGGACATTCTATCGGAGATCTGCATGCGTTAGCGTTTCTAAATTTACTGTGACCAGTTTTGCATAAGTCCACTGCACTACATTCCATGTGAATTATTTTAGGAAACAGCATCAAACACATTAATACACCAATAAGCAGTTCCAATGTACGAATGTCATTTGCAATACAAATTCTATGACGAAGAAGAACAATAAGCAGTTCCCAGAATATTTTGCTGCTTTGCTCCAGTGCTGTTCTTCCTGTTCTTACCTCTCTGTTGTCAGCCACAAGGAAGAACTCAATGTATTTTTGTTGCTGCAACAAAGTTGGCCCCTGTTAAAGAGGAAATAAATGGACAAAAACAGAACAATTATTTTAAAAAATGTCGAGAACAGTCTGATTTGGCCTATAATACACAGAGTGAATGTGAGACATTATTTGCAGCCATTTATCTTTAAAGGTCACCTGAACATTATGAATCAAGAAATAACACTTTATAACATCACGTGACCACCCAGTTAAAAAGTCATTTTTTAACATAGACTTGCTTGAAATAGACCAAGAAACATTATAAAGTTCAGACGTCCAAGATTATCTAGGTTACCCTTAATAATGTCACGTCAGATTGAATCTCTATAAATCCTGAATATTAGCATTATGCTAATGGGAGGCAAAGACCGGTTATACAATAAAAAATGGGCGTGCAAACGTACTGAGGATCGAGAGCGAGATTTGCCCATGAGTGGAGGAACACCATCCTCACTCTTATCCCAGCTGGTATTGGTGACACCACACATCATGGGTTTGTCCTCATTCACGTCTTCATACTTAAAGACAGCATGGTCGCCATCGGCGTCCTCAGATAAAGGCTCAATCAGAAACCTCTGCTCCGCCGTCTGAAAATAGCCTCTGCGAAGACAGTTTGCACAGTGGCCACAATGTTATTACTGTGATCTTGAATCCCGGTTACAGTGAGAATACACCAGAAGAATCAATGGAATTGGACCAAAATGGAACCTAATCAAAAGTGCTTAATAAACCACATGTGATTGTTACTTTAATCTATGTGGTAAACACAAGTTACACTGTGAATTGCTTTACTGTGATTACATAAAGTGGTAAAACTCACAGAGAAAACAGCGTGAGACAACGGATACTGCAGAATGTTTTGTAAAAGCCTTTTTAAAAATCTCCTTAAGGTTATTTTGTTCAAACATTTCAATTCTGTTTAAAGACCTGGTGAGAAAATACCGGCTTTACAAATGTCTGATAGTAAAAGTCTAAGAGAAACAACTGAAGCATATATTGTTTACCGAAGTCCGTCACAGGTGCTCATGCTAACTGACGAGTCACTGTCATTCAATATTTTCCCATGATAGTAACATAAATCCTGTATAGGGGAAAATAAATGAAATTATAATCTCATACTGCGGATTATATCAGAATAATGATGTGTAGCCTCTGTTTAAAAACATTAAATCATTCACTGTAGCTTTTCTAATACCCTGTAGAACCTACCAGATCCTCAGGTTTGGTTTTAACCAGAACTCCATCTTCAGTGTAGTGTGTCTCGCTGTAATCTTCTGTCAGTATATCACTGTTGATCAGTCACAACAAAGGTCACTGATGGGCAAATCACATGTGTAATTGTGTGAACCAGTTTTTTTGTGTGACGTACTTTGCTTTGTAAGTGACAAAAAGGAAGTTTCAGTGTTGCAGCATTTGCAGACATTGCAAATATGGATATCACAAGATATTGTATTCATATTAAACATGATGACAAGGTACTGGCAGACTTACTCATTTCTCTGAAGATGCAGTTCAATGTCTTTACCACCCAAAGTCATGACATATTTCACTGTGTCAGGTCTTGACTGCAGGGAACAGGTTTAATTTGATTATATATATGTGTGTGTGTGTGTGTGTGTATAGAGAGAGAGAGACAGACAGAGAGACAGAGAGGGAAAGAGAGAGAGAGAGATTGAAAACTCACATTTAAATCTCTTTTTTGCAGGTCATGTAACCTCACTGGTCGAACCACGTCATAAATCTTCTTTCTGTTGATCTCAGAAGTGTGACCAGCTATAGCAGATGTAAAAGAGAAACAGAATGTCAGACACTGACTCACACAGTTTAGTCATGAAGTGCAAACAAAGTTATGATAATATCCTGGAATACAGGCGATGACATGAGATGATGTACATATTGAAACCGTCCCGGATGCTTCTATGAATATGTTTAAACTAACCCAGATAACCATCTGCCCACCTACAAACATACATATCACATGTCTGTTATCTTTCTGGATAGTATAATATTTGTACAATGCCTTTGAGGAAATTGTGGTCCTTTCTTGGTTCCCCTTTCCACAAATTGGTTTGAGAAAGAAAAGGCTGTTTGTCTTTCTGTGATCCGTAACATAAGCGGAAGACTTCAAGTAACAACAACAGTAAGTGTAGTTAACGTTTATCAGTGCTCAACAAAAGCTCCACATTGTGCTATGGTGTAGTTTCCTGTTCCCAACAACATTTACCTGACAGTTAAGATTGAAGAGATAAACACAGAGAAACCATCGAAACTTCAAAAAAAGAATGAATATTCTGACCTCCGCAGGTGCAAACATGTTCTGTATGAGTTAGGGTGTAGCATCATCTTAACAATAACACTCTAGAACTCCAAGAACTATTACAATGAGACCACAGTAAGGTGTGCTTATGTTGTTATAAGCTGCCACATACAAGAGCAAAATTGTTTGCAGTTACCAGCACTTATTCATAATTTTCACATTTATTATGAATAGACGTTATGGCGCAGGGTCACAAGGATGGGACCCTGATATAGACAAACATGAGTCTGCATTATTGCAATCAAATCAGTCCAGCTTTAATTCATACAGACTTCCTAATGTATTGAGTTATTTAACTCAATACATTATAGTTAAATAACTCTACCATGTAGAAGTTTACTAAAGTTGCATTTTTAAATTGTAACATATCACGCTTTTTTAAAACAAGATTGCATTTCTTTTGCAATAAACCCCTAGATGGTGTCAGTGCAGTGCAGTCTTGAAGAGTCTATGGCAGTGCAAAGATAACCAGTCATTGTCAAGTGAATACTGGCGTATCCAGTGTCTTACCTGAGGGATCAAGTGTAGCACACAGAGTGAAGATCCACAACATGAGATGTTTTCCTGCCATTGTCACTGTGGAAAACAACTGAAAAGGATCGGTTGGTTAAGCAAAGTTTTCTAGATCACCTGGACTCTGGTCGAGGCCATAAACCACACCTTATTCAGGGCAGTCTAAGCTCTACACATGGAGTTTCAGGAAATGAGACAGAGGTATAAAGGAATTGTGATCTGCTTAAACACGCCCCTGAGAGTGTCAAAAGAAAGCAGGAAACATGCAGGCAGCCTGTGACGTAATGATACCGTCTTGGTGCGGCCAGAGTGCTGCGTGCTGTACGCAGAGAGTCATGTGTGAGTGATCAGTGACTTTATTTGACTGGTGCAAAAACAGTGATGTAAGCAGAAGTCATGCACAGATTGCAAGTCTCATATTTTCAAACAGAGCAGAATGTTCCCATACTTCCGTCCCATAAAATAATCTTAAATACTTTGCCCTTTCTTTCAGGTCATTTTTCCACGTAGGTTTGTTTGTTTAAAACAAAACAATATTCCTGGTTGAAGAAACGAACAAACAACATTTTTTAAACATCAAGCCATACAGTTAAATATTGTATTGTATTCACTTAAAAGCTATTCACTACACTTTTTTCAGCTGCTGTTAAAAGGATGTATGACAAACATTGTAATCCTGCATTAATCACTTTAAAGAGGGTGGAAATTAAAAATATAGGACTGTTACTTAACTCTGACAATATTCAAGCACAGTGCACGCACTTAACATTCAACATTCATCTTTCTTTTTATTTTTTACAAATGGTTTACAATCCTGTAAAGACATGCAAATAGTTTGACATTAGTCACAAAAACAACAACAAAAACGTTCAAATGGACACAGAATATTTGACGCGACACTGGACTACTAACAGACAGCTGTGTGATGTGTATGTTCTTTTCCTCTCTCATGCATTAAAAGTTCAGAACAATAAATGCATCTTTAATTAATTATAAAACAGCACATTTAACATATTTCTTAGGATATCTTAAACTGACATGCACATATAATATTATTGATAAAAACAAATAATAGTGCAGAAAAACTTCTTAGTTATTTCGCAGTCCATAAAATGAGCAAATATATATTTCCCTACCTTTAAGAGAATTTTTTTTAATTGCTGTTGTTGTTTTTAAATGTGCTGCTCGTGAACTCATACTCACTATTGTTAAGCATGCAGGGGTGTGTCTGTGGTCTGTCTGTTGAACATTGTTGTTTCATCCCGGGATTTATCATCATTCCTTCCCCTTTTCGTCAGCTTTTGGATTTTCGTGCATTTTGACAATGGCGATATGTCAAAGCATGAAATTTGGTAATGTGGGCCAAAAAAGGAAATTAGATCCCGCAATGTAGTCTGTGACATCCTCACCCACTGACATGCATTCTCGACTTTCTTCTCAAAGACAAGGTCAAGTAAAGGGCAATAATGCAGTTATTGTCCTTCCTCCTGAATCCTCAAACAAAGCTATTGTTCAGACGCTGGAATGGAGAAAGCCCGCAGTGTTCATTATAGCTTTATGTGTTCCAAACTGGGCCTCCTCTCTCCTCTCCTGCCTCCTCCTGCTCTCTGTCCCTCTGTGACCTGTGTCATCTCCCTCATGGTTCTGTTTAGATCCTGGTTCTGTTTGGATCTGAATATGCATGTGTGAGAACAGGTCGGCTTATTAAATTGGGATCTGTTAGAGAAGTTGGTTCCGTAAATTAGGAATTCTAATAAAAGACTCAACACAAGCTAATGCTTGTGAGTGTATATGAAATATTACCAAAACATCCCTAAATTATTAATGCTTCAAACTAGCTCAATTGGTCGAGCATTGCATGGCCTAAATTTATTAAAAGTTAATCCTAACAGGGTGATTAGATCGCGTATCATTGCGAAGGGGTTTATTTTGTGATTTTGACTGATTCTGTTCAAACAAAAACGTAAACAAATGGACATGAAATAATATAAATTGGAATTATTTTATTATGTGAGAAGAAAGAGACTTTGTAGTGCTTTGGGAGACATTAAACTAGCACAGTCAAGGTCAACTATACAGCTTATCAGTCATTATATGAACATTTCTATCAGCAGAATGCTGCAGCTGACCAATCAGAATTATGCATGTTCTGGAAAAGCACCATAATACAATTATATAAAAATATAATTACTTTTTAAAGTGATATCAAATATTTAAAATATTGTTATATTTACATATTTGACAGATGCTTTTATCCAAAGCAGCTTTAAGGTGGGATTTGAACCCATGACCTGTGCGCCGCTAACGCAACACTCTACCGAAAAACTGTTGCTCCATTAAATTAAGAAAGAAATAGGATGTATTTGGTGAGGACACAATGTCAATACGATGAGGTTTTGAAAGCACTGAATCATTGTCACGCTGTAATTTAAGGATTTTGGTGCTCTTTACAGGGTTACTTATTGTGAAATAGTGTGGATTTCAACACGATAGAAACTGCTATAGCACGTTGTGTGAGGTAAAATTAAATCTTGTTTATATATTGATATATTGATTAGATAGATATTACATTAGAATATATAATAACCATGTTAATGGAACCTGATTCCTGTAGCTCAACTTGGCAGTTGAAATGCACTGTGGATAAAATCACCTGACAAATGCATAAATGTAGCTGGAACCGTATTTTTAACCTCCAAATCCAAACGAACTCCCAATATTTCATGAAACAGAACAACGTTTGGTACCTTTAGGAACCTGCGCAGGATTAAACTGTGTTTACATTGGACTTTCAGAAGGGGTTCTGTGGTAAGTACAGACAAACCATTATTTATCCTAGGAGGTGTGCATGGACTAGCTTGAGACCCATTAGAAGCATGTGGCCACATTCTTTCTCTGAGTTTGCCGCATGAATTTGATCTGCTTGATGCATTCACAGAATCACGTATGAAGTTTGAGATCATATTGTTTTAAGCATTAACATAAAGACCCGACAATAGCTCACACAAATTCCACTGCGCTTTGTATAAAAACTATTTCTTCCTGCTTAATGTTTTCCAGGCTAGTGAATTGTAGATGACTGATTGGTTTAGAGGCTCTTCCTCTAAGCAAAGTAGAGCGTGAAAAAGCAATATGTAGAAGTTACCTTCATAGGAACTTTCATTATTTGAAGCATGTGATTGAAATGTTATATCAAAGCTTGAATTACTATTGTCCTTCTCAGATTCAAATCACCTAAAGAAATTATCTGTATCTGTTAACCTACTGTTGGAAAGGTGAGTTTTCTCTTGACTGTTCTCATAAATGTGAGATTTTTTTCTTTACTTTTTTATTCTTTACTTGAATACACTAGTAACTAATCTATATATACAATATGTAAATATGTTACTGTCATCTACTGGACATTTTAAGAATTACATCAGTCAACAGTAATACCGAACAGCGTGGAATAGAGCAACTCTACTTTGGATGGTCAGTGGCCACAAGGAGGATCCCTTGCAGCCCTCATCTTTTTCATCGCAATGAATTTGGATAAATAAAACAAGTACACGAGTGGTATGCGTTAACTTTCAGCTTTAAAAACAGCAATACATTATAAATCTGGTATTATACAAATTATACAATTATAATACATTTTGTTGGAAATTTAAAATTTGTTTGGTGCGTCTCAATCAGCTCAAAGACACATGCCTAAGCAGCCATAAAGAATGTTGTTAAAATTGGTTACGCGTTAAAATATGACGTGATTTCCGGTAAGAGAACGATATTTTTGTGGTGCATTATGGGATTGTAGTGGGCGAACGTTTCAGTGCACAGGACAGGAAGGATTTTGCAAAAAACCCTCTCAGACTCAGATGAGTGTACTGGGGAGCTGATTGAGACGCGCTATTTGCTAAATTCTGCGTGAGGTGAGAAATCAGAAGAAAATTATGAAAAATGTTGCCTCTAGAGGTAAATTATTATAATAGAAAAAGGTTAACGTTTTTGGTGCTAGTGTGTTTGAAAGGGAGAAACAGGAGAAATTCACCAGTTTTATTTACTCTCTCTAAATACTCGTAGAAACAGAAATAAACACGGCCACAAGAGGGCTTTCCATGACCACTATTAAAACACTGGCTTGCTGACTCGCGTGACCCGTTCCTGTATATTGTGTGTTTATCCTTCATCGTCAGTATTCTTGCGTGATGTCTTTTGCGTGACAACGTAGCCATTTGATTACGTAGACAAACAGTGACCAATACCTACTTACAGCCGTTTACAACCTACAGGCATATTACAGTTTGTTTACAGTGATTCACTGTACAGAATTTTAACTCTCATGCCCTGTGCCACACTGTATTTTGGATATCGATATTTTATACCCTTTATGAAACGTTATGATAACATTATTTTCCATATACACTTTTCCATTTGCATGTATTTATTTAGCAGATGCTTTTGTCCAAAGTGACTTACAAAAAGAGAGAGCATTTAACACTTTGTTCTTAGAACCAATAAGCCTAGTCTACAAAGCTACATTCGCTGCAATTTTAAGTAGGAATAGTTTTGATGCTAGGGACAGGGTAAACAGTAGGAGAAGACTTTACCAAGGTTAAATATCATACAAAATGTCATATGCATATTAAACATATACAAAAATATCATCCTGCAGCCTGATTTGTCTATGGGGGTTGTGTTAAATTTATCAACCGAGCTTTTGACCTAAGTTCTGTTTTTGTCTTTGTGCCCTTCATAGTCACTGAAGTAATAAAACACACACAGTACAGACCTTTTATGCCATTTGTTTAATCCTCCTTTTTTTGTGTTTTATAGAGATTATCTAATGGAGATGTCGGTTTTTGGCTGAAGTAATTCCTTTTTTAAGTTTATTAATATAATGTCTGCGACTTGTTTTATTTTATTTTAGCCGATCTATTCTGTATGCTCGTGTGTGAGGCTACGAGTTTCTATTCAAATAAGGCACGCCACAGTGAAGTTTGCATGCAAGAAAAACGTGCCGCACGTGTTGAAAAAGAAAAACGTGCCAGTGTTGGTTGTGGTAAAGCTTGTCGTCATGCATTATGATTGACAGATTATCACCTGCATCATGCAGATCTCTGATTTTTATGGCCTATGCTTAACTTGTGGGTGGGGCTCTAGTTGTACATTTAGAGTAATTGCATTTCTACTTTAAACTGATGATTTTTTATTGTGTGTATGTAGGAAGTTCTTGCATTGTCCTTGCATCTGATATTAATTGTTTGATTGACAGGCGATCTAAGCCTGTCAATCATTACAAACAAATGATGTAAAATAAATTAACATTTTCAAGTCACTTTCACATGCTGAATATATCCTTCAAATGCGTATTGGAGACATTTCTGTCTGCTTCTGTCTGAAATATAAACACAATATTTCCAAAAATGATCCATTGTTTTTCAAGGGAGTTCATAAATTTACTGTGGGCGCGCCATGGCTGGTACAGAATGTTTGTCGGACATAGCAACAGTAACTGGGGGGGGGCGGGTATTTGAGAAGGGTCAATTCAGTGACCTGTGTGTGTCATCGTCTGTGCTTCTAATGAATGTCAAGGCACTTCTGGTTAGGTAATTCATCTGCAAGACGAAGATTTCTTTCTTGACGACTGGTCCACAGCTGCGGAGATGCTTACCAGGCTTTGTTTTCACCCATTGCACAGCACTGCAGCACTCCAAGCACCCATATTACACCCAATTAAATCACACTGTTAGCTCATTTGAGCGCGCTGCGTTAGTTCTCTTTATTCATCCCTTTATTCTCTTTTTGGTTAAGTGAAACTCAAGGGGTGCTGATCTCATATCTGTCTGCAATAAGTCATTTTTTCATGCTCTTGCATGTGGTTTTGCTTCTGCTTTACAAGCTTCTGCTGATGTAGATGTCGTTGAAGTTCCAAATTCAGCATCCTGTGTGACTTAACAGCTTTATTCCTCTTCCCAGTCTGAGACAGACTGAGCACGGCAGAGTGGTTGCAGGGGGATTAAAGGGGGATTAAATATGCATGGGTATTAAATGATTTATCTCACCATAGAAGAAGTGATCCTAAATACATCATAAAAGAATGTCAGTAAATGTGTTAGGAATTCATCATTTATGTTTTTTAATTATTTTACATGTATGACCTGTGCTGGCCGTATGAGTCACAATGAGCAAAAATGAGATATTGGAATTTTCACATTCTCCATGAAAGACCTTAAAAATGATGCATTATTTTTCGGACAAAAAAGAATGAGCTACACTTGTCTACACAAGAACCAGTTTTCCAGTCTACACAAGAACCAGCTACACTTGTCTACACAAGAACCAGCTGAAAAGATGGCAATTCTTCATGGATTATTAAAACAAAGGAAAGATTTAGAAAGGTACACCTCTCAGAAAACATACAAAGAAGTTAATTTTAGATATTTACATTTATGCATTTGGCAGACGCTTTTATCCAAAGCGACTTACATTGCATTATACTATACATTGTTTTTTGAAAATGTGCAATCCCTGGGATCGAACCCATGATCTTGGCGTTGTTAACGCCATGCTCTAACCACTGAGCCACAGGAAAGCTTGCTATTTGGAGCATTGGGATTGATAGACAAAGGCTTAATAAACAAATTTTTGAGAACTTCAAATTAGACCACTACTGACATTTTTTACTTGTTTTGCCTATAGCTCTTAATTACCCCATGCTCATTCCGGCTGGCTCATTCTGCCAGCACAGGTCACATGTATTCCATATGTAGTTAATAGGAAATGTACAAATCACTTCTGACACTTTTGACCTGGTACTTGTCAATAATATTTGATGAGTGTCGGACAAAGAGGTTTGGGTGATGCACAGCCCTTTGACACAAGCTCTATTGTCTGTTTGTCCAAAGCAGGGTCCTGGCATTGGTCTATTATTATTAAGTAACATAGGAAAATGCTTGGGAGGAAGGGGGGAGGGGGGTCACAGCCTTTTGGCAGGCAAGCAATCGCAGCCTGCCCTGACCTTGTTTCCTGACCAGGATAAACAATAACAAGTCGGCATGCAGGCTCCAGACTCCTCTTTCTTTTTTGGCTCTCCTCCAAAGAGTTCCTGTCTGTCACGGCCAGGACTCAAGAGTCGTAGAGAATGACAGACAGAAAGTGAGAGAGACTGACAAGGTACGGGAAGTTATCTTTAAGCCACCAATAAAGAGCCAGTGTTGTAGAGTTCCTGTTCAAATTTGTGTTTACATGAGTACTTATTAATAGTAATGAACTACATGCATGTACCATGTCATTATTTTGGTGCACTACGCGTACGTACCATGTAATTATTTTGTGGAACCACTTGTAACTACACACTGTTATCACCGTCGCTATAGCAATTAATTATAGTAACGTAATATTTATAACAGCAGCTGTAAAATAATCTGTTATCACACCCTCACATAAGTGCAGTGGACTGTGTTTTAGGGGTTTTAAAAATAAGTGCTCCACCCATGTACTTGCATAATGTTTACAATGTGGACAATGTCGAGGACCTCAGCAATTGGCTGGAGCTAATCACATTAGCTTTACAGAAGGAATGACCATGAACCAAATAGAAGTAAACAGCTACAGGAATCACGCTTGACTCATTGCTAATGAGGATTGCTGGAGAACCTTTGTCACTGTGACCACACCATGACGTAGTCTGCTCTGATAAACGGTCGACACTTCTCTGCAAAACAGGCTCGGTTTACATTTATCACCGTGACATAGTTTGTTAAGTTTGCATTTCTAGTGAATTTGCCGTTTGGAATTTATTTTAATAGAGCGTGTCAAACAACTTTAAAGCGGTTTTAAAAGGTAAAGATAAGTCATAACCAGGTCATGCTTTTGCTCGCATTTGTGAGTAGAAAGTAGCCAGAAGCTTCCATTCTCCCACGTTTACACTGTCATGGGGACGATGGCTCACAGTCAACAGTCTCTGGTAACCATATACAGGATCATAACTGTTTACATAACAATGATCTCCAAAGCAATGATAAACACCAGTAGAAGTTCTATATAGATCTGTCTGCTGAAGGGTTAAATGCAACTTATGCCTCTTAAGTTTTATAAAAGAATTATATTACATGAACTATTTAGTACAACATATTTATGATTTTAATTGTAAAATGGTTTGGGTGAATGAACTTCTGGTTATGCATTTCCAATGTAATTTCTGCGGGTGGAGTTTGCATGTATGAGAACGTTGCAGATATTTATTCCACATCACTGTGTGGACTCTGTTGCACGCATCATGTGGAAGTTACTGGGTTTACCAGGTTAAAATGGCAGTAAAAGGCAGTAAGCAGTCGCTTAGAGATACAGAACTGCACACAAATAATTTGACTATATCATTCAGAAACATCTTTCTCTTGATAATGACCGTGGGCCTCTTCATTCAAACTTATTATGAGATTATGAGATCATTTTCTCTGGTAATTGAGAATGATGTCACAGATGTTGTAGATACAGCCCAGCCAACAAGGAACATTCTAAGAATGTTGGCTAACATTTCTAGTTTTAAAAAGTTAGTAGAACTTTTTTGCATATTATATATATATATATATATATATATATATATGTGTGTGTGTATATATATTACATATCAAAAATGTTATTCTTAAGTAGTCAGTGGAAATGTTTTAAAAACATTACAGAATTAAAAAATGTCTTAAAAACTTTCATATAATCAAGCAATAGCATTAATACAACATTTTAAAAACATTTTGAACATTTCTAGAACCTTCAAAATAAACTTTTTAACATTTTTGTTACTAATGCTTTCCTGTAGCTTAGTGGTTAGAGCATGGCGTTAACAACGCCAAGGTCTTGGGTTCGATTCCAGGGATTGCACATACTTAGAAACAATGTATGGTATAATGCAATGTAAGTCGCTTTGGATAAAAGCATCTGCCAAATGCATAAATGGAAATGTTAGGGAATTGTTCTTGCAACAGAAAACTGTTAGCTAGGAGCTTATGGTGTATTTAACCCAAAGTGTGTACGTTAAACCATTGTATGTATATGTTCATCTTTGTTGAATAGTGTCCTGAGAAATCTGCCTATAGCCTTTTGATGATCCAGAGCAAGTACAAAGACGAGATAATTTCCTTTATGTTATTGTTCCAAACCCAACTACCCCTCCCCTCTCCAAATCTCCATGAGATTGGAACGGTCAGTACAGAGCAAACAGTTTGTTCATGTAACATAATCAAGAAGGTAAATGGGGCAGTAAGGGGCTTTGCAAAACAAGACACTAGGACCACCCAGAAACACCAGAGAGAGCGAGAGAGACTGTGAGAGAGAGAGAAAGAGAGAGAGAGAGAGGTCTGTGACAATGTGACCTTAGTTAGCTGTGGCTACTGGTGCCAACACAGATCAGAGATCAGTGGTGAGAATTCATGGGCCCTGGCTGTCATCTGACTTTAAGGTATAATGCTTAATAGAGAGAGACAGTGTGAGTTAGGGAAGGGGTGGTGCTTTATCCGGTTCTGGCTGGTTTGGTGTGTAATGCTGCCTCTGTGTTTGTGTGGGAGCGGTGTTGATGACTCATGTAATCTGCATGCTCTGTCCTATCTCCGGACGCTGACTGTGGCCAGTCTGCGTATGTAAATGTGAGGAAACACAAGCCTTCAGTGTTGATAACGTGCCAGGGGCTGTTCTGTACCTCATTGACCAGTTAGACACCCTCTCTGCTGCTTATCTGTTATAAGTTATCTGCTATAAGTTATCCAAAGGCGAAGAGAGAGGTATTCGACTGCTGTTATTATTATAATGAATCTTTTTTTTGGCCTCACAATATCTGTCCAAACAGGACTTTTTTTTTCAAATCTGTGAAATATCTCCTCACGTGGCTTTTATGTTTTTCCACAAAGACAAGATCTTTGGTTGTGTATTCATTTTGGCTCAAGTCTGTGCCAGGTAAAGACAGCAGAGGAATGTGTGTAGCATTTGGGCCAAGATTTAGAAATGAGTATAAGTGTGGCAGACCGTTTGCGAGGGCGTGAAGCCCAATGCCAAAACTGTGATTAACAAAGCATTGTGTCCCGGAATCAGGCTGTCATAAAAGATGATTACCGCTAACCTCTTCCTGTAAAGGGCCTCCAGCAGGCGCCATAACAGGTGCTGTTTGAAAGAACAACAGCTTAGCTAACAGTTTTAGCTGCACATCCAGCTAACAGGGAACATTCTGGAAATGTTGGCTAAAGTTCTGTCAGAGCTATCAAAACGTTTTTGCAGTAATTTTAGTAGAATGTATTTAAAGTTTTATATGTTATATAGTTGTTAATGGAATGTTTAAGATCGTTATAGCATTAATAAAATGTTTGAATAATGCGCTTATAAACAAGCAATAAGGTTAAAATGTCTGAAAAAACAGAAGTTTCTAGAACTTTTCAAAAGAACGTTTTTGTTACTAATAAAAAACATTAGGGTAACGTTTCTGCATCCTAAAATTGTTTGCTTGGTAGTTGTGGTTTTTGAGGACTGCAATGTAATGGCAGTTAGCCTTTTGTTTGAGTATCTGAGGTGATAAAGTTCTGTTCTTCAAAAGAGTGGTTGAGTATATTCTTTTTATATGAGTGTATTGAAACCTGAAAGCTGTTATTGAAATCACGTTGATATGTAAATATGTCTCTGTTGTGGTAATGAATGTGTTTGGGGAAAATGAGAAAAACAAAACAGTATGTTCAAGTGCTGTATTTCGAGTTCTACTATTAAAAGAAAGCTGAAGTAAGTTGAACCCCGCTTGCAACCTCAGGCTGGAACTTGGATCACCTATGACATTATAGCCTCATGTGCCAGAATGTTGCCTACAAGGCTAAGACTTCCACACTAACAGAGATTTAAAAAAACTGCTTTTATACTTATACTTATGAATATTGTGCCATGGGTTTTCTCATAGTGTATTCTGAATTTGCATGTTTGAGTTTTATGTAAGGTTATTTAATTAGGCGCACAATCAGACGACAAAGTTTTGTGCATATAAACAATGAAACATCTAAGCTGGCTTTATTTATGCAAACAGTTATGAAAATCGTTAGCACCAATTAAGATGCATGAAAATCATAGTTTGTCACATTTGTATTTCATTATCAATTGCTCATTCTTCCACTCACTCAGCCAAGGCAAATATAAATTAATAGGATTGTGTTAAAATAAGACCAAACCTTCCAAACTATAAAGTGTGAATGACATTTCTGATTTATTGTAGTAATTAGATACATTAGATACAAACAGAATATCATATTTTGTGTTATCTAATGAAATGAAACGTAACAAATGTCGGCCAAATTTTATAACCATGTAAAATAAGAAGACTCGGTCACCTCAATTCCAAGAAATATCTCAAATGTTTCTTATTACCTCAGTGGTATATAATGATTTTCTTTATATAATGATGATCTTATAATTGAAGAGAATGTGTTTTCTTTTACATAAGCTGTCATTTTGTTCCAGACTGTCCTTATAGGCCAAAATAAATAGATGATGACCGCATGACATCACTCTATCAATCATTTATTGTCAGAGTTTAAAGTTAAATGATGTTTGCTGATGTGCTATGTGGGTCTGATGTAGTGAATTATGTCATCTGCTCCAGGTGTTGTCATATCTGACCAGCCGAGGACTCTGGCCCCACGGTGCTGAGTTAAGCAAAGCATGCAGGAAGTCAAGACAACAAAGAACAACATTCTTTACTTCATACGGCATACTTAGGTAAATGCTTTTTTAAACATCATCACAGCTGCTTCCTTTCATTTCAGTGACAAAAACAAGGAAAGGTAATTTAGTAACTCTGAAGTGGTGGTCATACTGTTGTTTTGGTTGGATGACATCATTCGTTTCAAAAATTAAAGCTGAATTTACAAAACTGGCTGCAGTAAATCTGTGCAATGTAGCCACAATACATGTGATTATCTTTTAACATGGCAACGGTTTATTGCGTTGGACTGCAGATCACATTAAGATCAATGCAAAAAGCACAGTAAATTTAATGTGTTCCTGTGTAAAACTGCTTCGTTTTCATCTTCATTGCTTGTAGCGTCTGCTTCTCCCCTTTGAAGTTGTATGGCTTGAATATGGTTTTACAGTCAGGCTGTTGGTGCAGTTAGAGTTTGGTGGACGCAGGATTTGTGTAGCTTTTGTGGTCAATAACAGGTGGTGTGTTCAAATATTTAACTATAACTTTTTAACTAATTATTTGAACAACTAACCTTTATATGTATCATACATGCACATCTAATAATTCTATAGCAACGATTATTTCTTTAGAGTAAATTAATTAACATTAAAACTTCTCCTTTAGTGCATGTTTTTGTAGACAATTAGGTGCACACTGTAATCTGTCTGCTTTTTTAATTTTTAAACTGTTTTACAATGGTTACTGGCTACTGATGTGTGCCAGTGGAGAACTCCTCCTTCAGGCAAACCATTGGATGTGACCTTTGACCCAAGTTACAGTTAGTGTTCCCATTGTTGGGATTAATAGAGTACACTCAGTTTGTGTTTGAGACTGCAAGACCGGGCCCTCAATCCAGTGCTTCCTTTCCTCTGTCAAAAGGTCATATTGTGACAAAACTCTTGTGCGCTGTGCTTATATTTATGACGTGTTCCTGGCGTCTGTTTCTGCACATTCCCCCATCCTCCTGGACTCCAGTCATAACTGTTGTGCCAGCCTGAGAAAGACAGGTATCCTGTTTCGTAACAAAACCCAGATCGACTCACAATAGATGCCAAGTAACAGGCATTCCACCACATTATTACAACAATGGCACACTTTTAGAGGGTCTCTGGGGACCAAATAACGGGTCACTAAAGAACTTGGTGTTTTGTAATTCCTTTGTCAGACTTTTCAGCACTAGGTTTGGAATTCAATGACGATCAAACCAGCAAGAGACATAAGTGAATGTGCATGCTTGAGATGTGAATGGTCACATCTCACATTTGTTTATATCCAGTTACTGACAGGATGTTAAATAAGTGCTCACATCTGTTATCTCTGAAAAAACAGCAGATTTAGCAATTACCAACGCAAATTTGCTGTAATAAGTAACTAATTTGCCGCCAGCAAATAAAAATAGAGGTTTAAAATCAACATTTCTAGTCTTACTGGAATTCCTTTCTATTTTTAAAGTTCCCAAACTTATCCTACGGTCATATCGAGTAAACAAGTGTATTTGAAACAGATTTATCTTTGGCTAATGATAAAGAAACAACACTGAGAACTAAAATAAAATGCATACATGTATAAAATGCAAAAAAACAAACAAATACAAATTAAAAACAAAAAAATGTTGCTGTTGTTGTAGACATTTTGCAATGTAATAATAATTCTGCCAAAAGTGTTAGTAAAACATTATACATTTTATACATTTCTAAAAACTTAATTGAGTTTCAAATTAATTAAATGGATCATATCTGCGGGCTGTTTTCATCCTGAGATTTCATCCATTTAAAATGTTAAACCTTTTCAAGCTAGACGGCTGCGTACCTGTAACTGTGTCATGGATGCTGTAATATTTATGTTTGATTGACATTGATGTTAGAATTAGTTAATTCAGTTAATGGCATCTATTACAGCATCAGTGTGCTGACACTAATTATGAAGAGTTCTATGACAAGCGTGACGGGTGTTTTTGTCTGAAATGTAATGACACTACAGTACAGTAATTTTAAGTGTTCGCAATAGGAACACTATGTATCAGATAACCATGTGGTAACACATGCAATTAGGTACTGTAACCGATTTCAGCTGCTTACTAATTTTCACCATTTTGATTAATGAACTTAATTGAACACGCCTTCTCCAAGACATGCAAACAAAGTTGTTTCTTACTGGCTTAAATGACCTACATATTATTATTATTATTATTATTATTATTATTATTGTTATTATTATTTATAAAATACAAGCCAATAATAATAACAACAACAATAAAATTTGACACTGTATTAAAATGATAATAATAATTATTATTATTATTATGGCTGTTACAGAGCCAAAACTTTGCTCACTTATTTCATCGTCCTCCTGCGTTGTGTCAACATCCTCATAAATAATTACTGCCATTTCCAGGGAGACGACTGCATATGAGCCAAATAGTTCCAGCCAAACGGGGTGGCATTCCCGTACAGAGGCAGCACGACTAGCGGCCGTGTTGACGTCAGGTCAGAGGCGGGATTTGACAGCATCGACGCTTTATAAACAGCAAGCCGCCAGGTTGAGCTACTCACTACTCTCACAGCCACAGAAGCGGCAAAACTTGGTCGAGTTGGCGACTCCAACGCTGCAAAAACGAACAAAAGCCGCAAGATGTCGACCCTGGCGTACTCAGAATCTCGCCGCGTCTGCCCTTCGATCCGCGGCAACATGTTTGATACTGCAAACCGCAAGCGGGCGGCGGCGAACATCTTCGAGAACGTCAACCAGGACGCGCTGATGAGACTCTTCCAGAAGACGGGAGACATGAAAGCCGAGGAGAGAGTGAGAAGCATCTTCTCCTTCGCGCAGGATCCTGAAGAGACGGCCAGAGCTTTAATGGCTCTCAAGCAGAGGAAGAAGGATAAATTCTTGCAGATCGCCGGAATGGTTCGCCACTTTCTGAAATTGCGTTGACTGTCTAAACACGAAGACCCGCAGCTACAGGGTCGCAGATTTAGACGCATGCCAGTGACATCTGGCGATAAAGGAGGCGTCCAGAAGGAACGAGAAGGGACAACGAGATGAAGGAAAGTCTCGTAAACCAATAAATGAACTTGTACACGAACTTGTACAGTACTGCACACAGCGCGGGGTGCAATACAAGACTTGAAGGACGGGACTTTGTGCTGTCTTGGCACTGGTGCTCGTGACTGGTGCTGCCTATGCGAGACGGGCGTGATGATGTGAAGGAATCCCGGGGCATCATATATATATGGACACTCGCGAAAAGTTGTCTATGCATTTTAAAATATGCACTTTACAAATGAACTTTATGTACTCCTGCACCTTATAGGTGCATATGTTGGTGCATAAGAACTGTGATTCGAGACCGATGCCGAAGTTATATTGCCTAAAAATGCCTATACATTGAACTGCCTTGTTTTTATATATATTGTGATGCTTGTTTTAAAAACCAATGATCACCACCTAATGCATTGACACTCATTTTAAATACTGTTTTCATTATTATTTGTATAATAAATTATTAACCAAAAGTTCTGACTCTTCTCCTGATTTGCTTTGTTTATTATTGCTGTGGAATAGGTTTCATAGCACCTGATGTGGAGTCACTTACAGTATAAATGGTGAGGTCAGCAGCTGAGGTCCTAGTTACAGTATGTTTCATGTAAACTTTGCAGGTTATTGACCCCTAAAAAAATTGACAAACAGTAGTGCTGGTGTACAATTGCCACCTCAATAATACGTTAAGGAATCAATGTACGTTAAAAAGATAAAAAATACATTTTAAAACTAAACCATATATAAGTAGCCATCCATGATGACACACGAGTTAAACAGAACGCGATAATATCATTTACACTTTCTTAGATCGCAGTAGTATTACGTGTTTTTACTTTCGCTTTTTGTGAACTTGTGTGCCTCCCTCTTGTCACTCACCATGAGGTCTGGTTAGCTTACAGACCTGTCTTATCGCTCTGCAGTTACCAGACCAGTGTGAACCAGTTTCTACGATAGAAGCTAGTTGACTCAGTCATGTTTGTTTAAGGTGTATGATGTTACTGTGCTCTGTAGATAAGAATCCCTTAAGAAGCATTACCGGAGGCTGCTTAGGGTCTGATCTTCTTTAGATCTTCTCTGATCGTTCGTGTTTACCTCCATGAAACAACACTATCAGAGCACTACCAAATTTTTAATAATTAAATGTAGCCAGTGTTTTTATAAAGTAAGACAGGTGTTTCATCAGATATTTGGCATGGTTAAGGATTAAGGCAGGGAGAGGGGAAGATCACTGGATGGCTGTTAATCCCAAAGCTTTGATCGGTCTCTGCACTGGCTCAAACCAGTTCTGATAGGCTGGGGATGCGTCATTTGACATCTGACTACCTGGTTGTTGTGTGAGGTCTAGGTAACCCAACCCTTACCTGGCTTTCCCTTCTTTATAGCCCTCAGGAGGGAATTTCCCTTGTAAACACGTTTCAAATGAAGACACACACACACACACACACACACACAAACCTTACCCTCACATGAGCATGTGTGTGGTGTTGCATGTAAAACAAATACATAATTTTTTAAAATATTTTTTATTTTGTGATGCCAGTAAAATGTCCTCACAAGTTGATTGTTGTAATATTTCACTATGTTAGTGAGCACATTTAAAGCTAAATGTGTACACACTTAAGTCTGACTGCTACAGACTGTTTGAAGTGTAAGCTATTATTAAAAACCATTTGAATTAAAGTAGCTGTGGGAGTTTTATAACAGAATGACATGCAACATAATATTGTTTAAAACAGACACTACAATGTGCTGAATGTTTAGATCATTTACAATCCACTGACACCATCCAACTTTCCATCGAACCAAACTCCCCTTTTTCAATTTGTCTGTCATCCTTCACTTCCATGTTTTTATTTCCTTTTATGGTAATGCGGTTGTTTAGCTCTACTGTAGCTAAATATTTAAGCCAATTGTCCTGTCGGTTTTGTGTGTTGTATGATATGCTGACTTAGAATTGTCCTGTCTCTCACCCACCCATTTCCTGTCTTTCATTGGGTCCAGGACAGTGAACTTTGAAGTGAACAGACAGTGTGGCAGCAGTGTGTGTGTGTGTGTGTGTGTGTGTTACTATAGTGACACAGTGCAGGGTTGAATTGACCGCTGCTTTTGTCAATTTACATGTGCGCTCTGTCCACTCCAGTACAAACCGGTTCAGTGGCTCACAAGTGATAGAGGAACTGAGACTGCTTGTGGTGTTGTATTAGGGTTAGTCAGTACAGGAAAATGTTGATTAAGGTGAACAAGGAAACAAAATCTCCTTACTCTCATGCAAATGATTAAGAAAGAACAAAGTATCATGCAAATACAATGTTTTAAATCCTACAACAATAGATTATTGCACACAGTATGTTGTATGTTTCTGTGTTGTAAATTTCAGGCTAAGAAATGCGTATCTGGGTGTAGCATTCAAATTGATTCTTACCAGTAAAAGCTGTCGGCTATTTTTTTGCCCCAGATCAAGCAACATGAAAAATGATTCCTGTTAATAGTAATTAATTTCCTGTTAGACAAACGCGATTTTCATAAAAGCAGAACCAGGCAGGTTTCAGTTTGGGAGACAGACCTTCTAACGTCAGCACTGAAACGCTAAGTAAACCAGCTGACTAATAGGGTAGTTCTCACACGCATGGGCTTCCTTTGATAGTTTAACATCTAGCTTCTATGCTATATTTAGTAAACCATATATTATATACTATCTTTTCTGTTACCAACTCGCCTGACCACGTTTGTGTTCATCTGGTAAACAGCTGGTAAACTAAGCAATCAACTTCCCAAATATTCATTTATACTTGACCAGGATTCTCTATTAACAAACAATAAATAAGGTATAATGGTGTAGCTGATTTACGTTTTGTCTGATTGGGAAACATCCACAAGCCTATGACCATCCAACAGACGTCAGGCAGGGTGAAAAATCATCACTTTACAGGAAAGAAGGGATTATGAGAGAAGCAGGCGTTAAGTGGCGTGTTCAAACTGCCTTCCGCAACTCATAAGGATATTATTCTATTTTTCAAACCACATACTTTGTTTTGTACAGTGATGAAAAGCTTATTGTTACCAGGGAATGAATCCGGTCCTTGTGTATTTGTTTGTGTGCGTATATCTGCACGCCGCGCATCCGTATCATACGCTGGCACTGACCTCAGCGCCTGGACGTCACTCGAGCTCAGCTATGCCGAGTCACTGACGCAAAGTTGACATCCCAAGCAAAATATTTGGGATATTTCAGTCATGTTTTTGCAGTTTTTCTTCCTGTAGGCACGGCTCCATCACAAGTGATGAGTTGATTAACGATTGCTGTTGCAGATTATGAAAATTTAACACGGAAAATGGAAAACTAGAGTACAGTGTCACACCCAGTCAGTACCAGCATATACGCACATATTTTTATTTGTCATTTTCCCTCAAGCAACAATTGTAATGTAGACATAAAATATTAACTCTTATGTAACTAAATATTTGCCTGATATGCCAATTTTGTGATTTTGTTTGTACATTTCAGATTATCAAGGTCACAACATGGCTTAAACGATTGTTTTGAATGACTGAAAGTCACTTTGAATACAGGCACCTGTCAGATTCACAAATGTAAATGCATCAGAAAGAATAAGGCCCTTATTAGCAGTGCACAATACTTTACATTCAGTGTCCTGTATGAGTGTACTTGACATTTTAACCTCATGTTGCTCTTGGACCTCGGATAGACTCAGTCATCAAATGGACTCTCTCTGGAGGGGATCTCCTCTCTATTGTTCTTGCCTTGTCGTGTCTGTTCTGGACAGAGCAGTGAAGACTCTTCCTGTGTGGTTCTTTTGGCTGCCCCCCAGGGCAGGGCGGCTGTCGCGCTCTGCAGACACTCTGTCTCGCGGCAGTTCCACTGGCCGGCCTTGCCATTGTTCGAGCCCTCCTCTCCTTTGTCCTGTTCGCCTCTCCACCTCTGTCCCCACTCCCTATGCGTCCTCTTTCTCTCTGCAGGTGTTGAGAAGGAAGCCCTCTCGTACCACACAATGGCAGAACAAGCCTCCTATTTATATATCCATTTCTTTGCTTATTTATTTATTCTCCCTAATTTTAGAGTGTTGTTGACTGTGGATTAGAGGAGAGGTGATTTATTAATGATGTAACCCCATTAGTTTAACCAATCAGAATTTACCTAAAGGTGACAGTAGAAGTTGTTAGTCACTGTTTGGAAATATAAAAGGCTTTAAAAGAATGTCAATTCCTATGCGCAACTATTGGACCGCACAAAATGGGACAGTGAATAAGCCTAACACGTTGTTGTATTTGTTTCTGTTTTATTAGTTTTTAATTTAAATGTTTGCAATATGTTAACAACTTGCAATTCAAGTTGTTTTTGAAGTAAATTTGAAACTTTAAAAATAAAAAATGTATTTACTTAAAGTGAAAGTGACATATTTGTTAGGCATGGCAACCTATACTTGAAATGTGACCTCTGCATTTAACCCATACCAGTGAAGTGTGAAAACACACACACACACACACACACACACACACACACACACACACACACACACACACACACACAGAAGTGGGCAGCACTGCAGCGCCCAGGGAGTAACTGGGAGAAAGTTGCCTTGCTCAAGGGCAACTCAGTTATTTCCGGCTGGTGGTGGGAATTGAACCTGTGACTTTTGGGTTACAATTCCGACAATCCAATCCTTGGGCCACGACTTCCCCTACTTGTTTCTACTCTATATAAATATAAAACTAAGTTGTACAATTAAAAATAATTTTGCTTCAGGTAGAACACATTATTATAGTCATTTTAGGTTTAAGAGACATTGGCCAAAAACAGTGATACAAAAAGTCTTCCCTGTTGAAACCATCCAGGTTTTGTGAAGCTACTAACAACAGTTATTTTCTCTGTTTCTCTGTCTCTGTTTCCCCCACAAGTAAACACTTAGTGGCAGTTGAAAGTATTAACAATAATATTTGTGAAATAAACATGCAAAGTTGTGTAGAGCTTTGGAAGTACAGGTGTTTCAGTTATGTGGAAATCTGTGGAGGTTTCTGTGGAGTTCGGCAGGTACAGATCCTGTGTGGGCTTGTGAATCAGTCATACCTCATGGAAAACTCAGCACTGTGATGTAAGAGCTCTTCATCTTGGGCTCAGCCTGAGGCTGAAACCCGTATCATTACCGAAAGCAAGAATCGTCACTAGATACGTCAGTGTTACATCAGACTGAATGAGGTAACAGGCATTGCGTGTCTGGGTTTTGAAATGTCAATAATTGTGTTGATGTTTTGTCAAGTCTCACTTATAATGGACCAGTGAAAACACCTGAGTACTCATTGTTTGCAGCTGCATTGGTATAAATGAGAGGGCTTTAAACTCATTGCTCATGTTGAGAGCTTGCTGTAAGGGGGCCAGATCACAGCCGTCACTGCTTATCCAGTGGGAGCTATGTATTCAAGCCACCTCCACAACACGTGTTGTGTTGTGTTGTATAGTTGTGTTGTGAGTGTCATGTTGAGAGCTTTTGGTTATCCAGTGGGAGCTATGTGTCGTGTAGTGTTGCGTAATGTAGCGTAGTGTTGTGTTGTGTAGTGTTTTGTTGTGTAGTTGTGTAATGTTGTGTTGTGAGTGCCATGTTGAGAGCTCGCTTTTGGTTGTCCAGCGGGAGCTTTGTATTAATGTAGTGTTGTGTAGTGTTATGTTGTGTAGTGTTGTGTTGTGTAGTGTTATGTTATGTTGTGTAGTGTTGTGTTGTGATGGATTGAGGAGAGATTTAATAGAATGGAGAAATATTGAGGGGAGTTGGGATGGAATGGGGGAGAGATTTATTGACAGATTTGAATCTTTATTTGTATATTTTAGGACTGAGATCTTGACTAATGCAAAGCTTTCAAAGTTGTTTTAATGCAGCTCTGGCAATCAGCTGCACACCCTAGAATTACTTTGAATCAGCACATACAGGAAGTAAAGAAAAAAGAGAACATATGTTCCTGACGCTCTGCACTCTTTGATTGCTTATTAGAAACTTCCAACGGCAGGAAGTGAAAGGATACAGTGACCAGGCGTCAACACCTTTTTTCCAGGTCGGTCTTGCGCCATTGTGAGTGCCCAGCGAATGCTCTTAACTTCCTATACAAGATGCTATCACAGAGTCATTGGGAAGAGTCATTGTTGTAGACTGGAGGCTTTACAGGTGAAGCAATTGCGATAACATCACAGAGAATAGCTTTCATAAATTATGTCTGCTATTGTGAGCTTGCCTTTGTGAAGTGCTCGGCCATTTCCTCACCGTGTCCTCCAAAAGATGCTATCAGTGTGAACTGAATTTGAGTTACTCATCTCTATAAACTCACTCCCCTCACTTTCCAGAATCCTCTGTCTGGTTTTTGTACTCCGTTTTTTACATAAGCTGTGATTTATTTTAAGAAACACAGGCTGGGGGTTCTTTTATAGTTTCATTTTTTTATCCCTCATCCCTTTTTTCCATCTGTGTATTGTCTAATAGCATTGGCTTTCTTTTTGTCCTTCTTACACAGAAACAGTAACCTAATATGTGTGTGTGTGGGTGGGGGCAAATTTGTACCCAAAAGTCAGCAAAACTCTGAAAAAAATTTGGGCAAAACCTCTGTTTGGGGATGTCCTTATTTGTATAAACGCTATTAAAAAAATACAAAAAAAATTTAATTGCAAAAAATGCAGAAATTTTTTGTTAGGGTTAGGTTATTTTTTTATAACTGTGTATAAAAACGACAGAAGTCTATGGAATGTCCCCATTTAGATAAATAAACGTGTGTGTGTGTGATTTGATCAAGAGAGAAAGTCAGGAGAATAAGTGAGACCGAATGCCGTGGTATGTTAGGTGATGATGATGAGGCATCTGGCAGGGTTAGAGAGCCACATGATGAGAGTATGACCACTGTAGCGGGAAGGATTAGGATGGTAACCAATGAGATGTGAACCAGGCCAAATCAGAGACACTGATAAAAAAAGTGACCTGAATAGGCACCAGCTGATCAAATCCTCATTAATTTAACACAAACTCATCTCAGACAACTTAAGCATTACATTTGCAGCTTGGCACTAAACCATCTTTAAACTTCTGAAAAGTGGACTGTACTGATAATGTTTTCACATTCTGGACTGACATTCTGTTTATTTTGGTCTATTTTGGTAATCAATCATCCTCAATTTTATTCCACAGCGTAACAGATTATATTAACTGACGAATGAGTTCAAGCACTGACAAGTGCACTAACAAGTTATAAAAGGTCTCACTTTGTCTAAATATTGTTACAGTTTTGGCCAAAGAACGGTACAAATTGTGTCCAAAACTAAAAATAAAATAACTTTTTTTTGGTAATAAACAGATCCGCGCTCTTCTATCATTCACGATAACAATAGTGATTGTGTAACAATGGTGTATGTATACAGTGTCTTCGTTTGTTCCTGGCCAGGGTTCCAGCATAACAAATCCCTGCCTCTTATACTCTCTATTATGATAGATAACATTAACAGACAAAGCCACACCAGAACGATCAAGTGTTAAAACAACAGACGTAACTCTAAACGCCCAGTGACACTTTCAGTGATGTCTAAAATCCAAGACATCTGGCTTTGTTTTTCTATAGTCAGGCGGCCTAGTGGCAGCCGTGGTATCAGACAAACAGTTCATGTGCGTCAGGCCTGTGGCAGAACCGGTCTCAAACCTGTTCAGCTTAACTCTAGCCGGGTCAGACCGGGAAGAGTAGGAGATCCTAAGCACGTGAGCATTGCGCTTACGCTTGGTATCCAAAGCCAATAAGAAGCTCAGCTGTCCGTGCACAGCATTATCAACAGCGATTCACATCCAACCTGCGCTGTTCCTGCACAAACACTCAACTCATCAATAAACACAAGCTCATCAACCAAACTGAGTATTGATACTTTCACCTGATTGGCTATTTAGTTAAACAAGAAAATTTTGGGTTCTGTTATGTAACATGTTATATGTATATGTTCCAATGATACTGAAATCTGCTCGTGGCTGTTCGCTATTGGTTAACTGAACACTCATATTTTGACCTCAAGCTCTGTGCATTCCTGCTGGAATCCGATTGGCTGGTTTGAAATCACGTCTGTAAATCTGTGTCTTTTATGCTGCTGAGGTTAATGGTTTTTATTTTTATTGTGAGCTGGAGAAGAATTTGGTTTGTTGAGATCTGTCTTGGATCACTTAAAAGGGTACATAGTGCAGGGGTGTATTAGAGTGCATTAGTTTTTACTTAACATATGATTTGATCACAACTCAACTAATGTTGTTCTATATAAAATGTTCTGTATAAATCTATATCACTAGCTATACTATAGTGATACACAGTATCACTAGATACTAAATCTGTTCACTAGATTTAGTGTATTTGTTAAACTAGTTTCTTCAAAACTTAAGTTATATGTACTGAGTCCTTTAGACAGCATATAAAGAATGGCTGTTTAATATAAGTCTTACTATAAGCAATTAATGTCTTTTAAGATAAATTGTCATCTGTTCAGCTATTTTTGTTAAGCCTACCCAATAGACTAACCGTGCCAAAAAACAAGAGATGCTTGTTTCTGTAGACTGCTTCTCCTTCAGCTAAAGCCAAGCACGTGGCACTCGCTGTGTGTGTGTGTGTGTGTGTGTGTGTGTGTGCGTATCAAGGTTTGTCTATGTTGTGGAGGCCAACCAACAATCCTCACAATAAAAATGTCTTAAACATACTTAGTGATTTAATGAAAATGTAAAGGTTTCTGTGAGAGTTGGGCTAGTGTGAGGGAATAGAAAATATTATGTCAGTCTATAAACAATAACATTCAATAAAGCCCCACATAAGACAGCCTAAGCCAAGTGTTTCTCAACCACTGTGCTGCTGCATATAAGTGTGCTGTGAGAAATCATCAGATGTGCCATATATATATACTTATAATACTGGCAATATAGTATATAGTAAGGGATGGAATTATATAGTAAGGGATATAATATAGTAATTCTTGCATTCTCATGTTTTTATAGACTGAATACGTCTCTCAAACACACTGATACGTTACAATGCCTAGAAAAGTCATAGTATCATTTTGTGCATGACATTTCCCCACAACTCTGCTCGAGAAACTTGTGTTTGTTGGCGTTTTCAGGCCTTTCCTGATAGCAAAAGAGTAATGGAGCCATCTAGTGGTTGACGTGTAGAACGCAGCTATTGTGCGTCAGTATTCAAATGAAAATAATTTGCCATTCTGATTCACACAAGGATTTTAGGAAGATTGTTTATGAACCCATTCTTGCGTAAACTGTCCCACTGAATTGAGTGCAGCAATTTACATGTGAATGCTTTTTGATTATCTTAGAAATGATTTCTGATTGTGTTTTCGTGCATAAGGTTGCTCCCGTGGTTGCTGAAATAGTGTCATCAAACATTTAAATTAATGTAACTTAGTATAATGCGCCACCCTGTGGCAAAACCTCGAATTGTTTGAGGACGCAGTATACATATAGCTTATCCCAAATGTATCGATCCAGGCTTCACAATTCAATTTGTAGGTTCTGAAATATGACTGTTGCTTGTCATTACTGTCCAAAACTTTTCGCCTGACTGATATGTGGTACGTTACTTTAGGGTACATTACTATCAATCAAAAAGCTTGTTGAATGTTCATTTGTCTTCCCATAGTTTCTTCATTGCCAAACTATGCCAGAAACGTCATTGACCTGTGTGAGAGGTCATGGTGAATTCATGATGTCTCTGTGCTTGATGGGATTTGACACCCAGACACTTTTTAGGGCAGAAAAAGGTAGGCGAAGGTCAGTCACACGGAAGTTGAATCCATCTTTCAGTTTAACCTCATCTCACTTCCATCAGTGCAGTAATGTAGCTGTTCAGCCCCCGGTCCATCTGTCTCCTGCCATTAACCTCAGCTTCCCGTTGCCCTCAGCAATGACATGTAGTTGTACATCCTCCCGCTGGCTTAGATCATCCAATCAGGGCAGCACTGGCTCAGGTCATCCAATCAGGGCAACACTCTGAAACCTCCCACATCTTCACTCTCAACAGATCAACAACAGGTCTCTTAAATATCATGCTATGTATTTCCACATGACAGAAGTTTGTGAATTATACACTTATTTTAAGGGGGATCTTTTTTAGGAATTTTGCCTCTTGCACAACCCAATTTGTCTTTTTCTTTTGGCCTTCGTAGCTGATATGTAAATGTCTTTGCAAAATAATACTTATGTGTTATGTACTGTACTCTGCTAATCCTATAATGCAACTTTTTTAAGAATGCAATTGGTTGCTAAAACTTCTCTATCTAAAAATTTAATTTTATAAGTTAGAATTTTTAAATATAATTAAACTTTATTTTTATGTAATATACTAGACAGTGCTTATTTAATATATGAATCCTCCCCATCCATAATGTTTTGTATTGACAGCTCTGTTTGATGCACAGCCATTCTGTAAGAGAGAGTGAAACAAAGGGAACAGGCTGGTTGTTTCTCCAGGGCTCGATAACTAAGAATAACCAGCGGGCACAGAGAGCTAATGTATCAGAGAGTGGCACGGCAGTAAATTGCATGCATATATAATTGTGTTTTTCAGGCAGGGCTTGCACTAAAACATGCAAGTCAATAGAAACTCACAGGCATGTAGGAATAATGTAGCATGGGCTACAATTGAACCATCTGTTTATTCATCCATTCATCTATCCATCCATTTATTCATTAACTTTTGCTGCATGATTTTCCCACTTGATCACCACTACGGCTGGTTATAATATCACCGCAGCTCGGTGTGTGATTATGCACTGCGGGTATGCAGTGAGAAAACACGTTAGATGATTCATGTTTCTGTAACTGATCCTGAGTCAGTTGAGTGTTGAATTTTTTTTGTGGTGCTCAAATTTGCTTGACCTTATGAACGCAGAATTAGATTGCTTGCCTTAAACTTTTTTCCTCCCCCGCCTCTCACATAAAGCTGGGGGATAATATGTAGTCATAATCTAGTCTCCCGTCGATTAATTATAAAATATCACCTTGTTTCAGGCATGAAGAATACAAGGGATAAGATCAAACAGAGCTCAGAATGTTTTTCAGTGAGAATACGATTGCCTTGGGTTTCACTTAAGATCACGTCTGAATCATCTGTTTACCGGTAATAATTGCACCCGTTTCAAACTGTGATAAGAGAATGTTTGATTAGTGTTTTCGCAACCACTCCAAATTCAGATAGCATCTGCTTTTAATCTCAGATAGGTCTGGAATTGGGCATTGGATTTTTCAGAGCTGATGAAATGTCGGGTCAGGCCAATGATCCTGTAGGTGTGTTACATTTATAACTCTCTCTCTCTCCCTCTCATGTTCTCTCTTTCTCGTTCTTTTTCTTCATCTCTTTCCGTCTGTTTCATACTGTGTTTCCAAAATGTCTCTGACAGTAACTGCATTACCTGTAAGTCAACATTCCACGAATAGAAAACAAAAGGCTGACACAAAATCATTATGGGAAAAAACTGTTTGCTTGTGCTTTTCCCGCATATTAGTTGGTGGTAAAGTTCCAGGCAGCCTTGGGGCAACAAAACAAACGAATTGTCCAGGCAGCAAATCTCAGTGGAAAAGAAAAGGGTTGACTTGAAATGTCCGAAGTCATCACCTTCTCCTTGCACACCACTTTTACTGTGTGACATGTTGGTAAATTGATCCAGTGAACCCTATACAATCTACTGTTTGCCATCTTTTATATCTGTTGGAGACAGTTAGTGTAGTATATATAGCTATAGGGAAAAATCTGCTCTAACTCTATTGCATTGTCAGTTAGTAACAATAACTTATTTGGCAGAGCAAATATGTAACATTCTTTCTGTATGAATTCGGACTCATTCTGCACGAATGTCTTAATTATTGAAGATGACCTTTTGATAATGATATTAAGCATAATGGCTTTCTGCCATATTAGCTTGTATTCTGCAGTGTAGACATCAGTTAGAATAAGCATACGGTCTCTCCATGTCAGTGGAGATACACTACCGGTCTAAAGTTAAGGATCACTTACTCATTCTTTATTTATTTCTTTCCATGTTTTAGAATAAAAACAATCCCATCAAAACCATGGAATAACACAATTATAACAGTGGGAATTATATTGTGATTAAAAGCATTTAAAAAGTGAACTGTTATATTTTAGCATCTTTAGTGTTGTCACCCTTTGCCTAGAATTTGAAAAATTGGCTGGTTTATATTTATTATTTGGTATAAGTAATCAGTTTCAAAAATAATTTTAAAATAAAAATGTGGTTTTCTAATGAAAGAAATGAATTTGTTGGCACAATTATATGTTTGTCTACAGAAGTGTTTTCCTGTAGGTGTTCCTGTAGCTGAGCTGGTCGAGCACTGTGTGCGCAGCACAAAGGTTGTGGGTTTGATTTCCAGGGAACGTAATGATAATGTATAACTTAAATGTACTGTTGAATGTACATTATGCTAAACGCATAAATGTAATTTCTAACATTAATACATACACCTTCAGATTAAAAGATTTATAAGATCATAAGAAACATTTTTGTCAAGGGATTCTAATTTTTTGACTGGTTGTGTATACTGTGGTTTCTCTCTGAAGAGAATCTGTGGAACTGTATTAGTCCTAAAAAATGTGTCTTAGTTTAAACTTGCTCTGTAGTAGAATACGTTGCTTAGTACCGCAATGTCAGAATGGTTCATCAGAGCCAACTTATCTGACCTCTTGAATGACATCAGACCTTTTAAATAACTACATTCACTGTGGATGTTTAATAGTTTGCCATTAACCTTGTCAATGCAGAAACAACTTTCATTATTGACTGATTTGTGACTCCACAGCTGTACTGCAGAAGATTCAGTGCATATTACACCCAATTCAGATTGATTGATCTGAATGTAAACAATGTGAACTCTCTATTATCATAAATATCATAAACTGTGGACCTGAAATGGACGATTTGAAAATCACAGATGTGATTTACACATAAAACTATATATGCATAACTTGGCTTGCTGACAGCACGCTGTGAGATTTTTCAAAGATCCCTGTTAAATTTGTTGCTTTTGGGTCAAGCACTTGGCATAAATCTATGAGATGAAGTACTATAGTTCCTGGATCTTTGGAGCCCCATTGGTACTTCTGGAGTTAGTGTAAAATGCTCTGTTCATTGGGTTCCGCTGAAAATAATGTGCAGTGCAGCCAGATGGGCCCCTACAGCACATAAATCAAGATTAATGACTGTGCACTATTGACTGCCAGATCCATCCATTATTTAAATTTTGAAAAGCCATGAATCAATTGTCTCTACGTGGGGGGAGGGAAGAGGCTAACACACCCCGAATGCTTTTTATTCCTCTTGGATATCTAACGTTTCAACAAGATTTATTCGCAGGATGTACGACATGGCAGGAGTTTTGCGACTTGCTTGCAACAAAAGTACAATCTACAAATTTGTACTACTTTGCATGTTAAAGGCATGTCTCTCACGCCTGCTAAAGACATTGATGCTTTGATTAGCTTTCAGTTTCCCCCGGATAAATCTAACCTGATTCAGATTGTAAACTGCGTCACATTCGAGATCGTTTATCATAATGAAGTACATTTGGTACGAATTAAAAATCGTTTATGCCGTATCATGGATTTCACTTGGTCTCGCACGTGATCATTGATTCTCGCTGAATACCAACTCTGGGCTTTGTACGTCAAAAGCATGTCAAAAAAAAGAGAATGCCTTTATCATGCAATTAAAAACAGGAATCAAGACGTGGGAAAGAGTGGCAATGTGAGGCCAGCGCGTCTGTTTTGTTCAATTTTTACATCTCATTTAACAAGCGTTTCCTCTTCGCTTCTCGATTATGCTGAGTCTTCAAAACTTGATGAGGATGCATGTGACACGACATTCTTCATCCTGTTCTGCACTGCAGTGGCTCGATTTTTCACACTTTTCTTCAACTATTAATTTCACAGTCTGCTGTAAATTAAGAGACTGAATATCCTCCATCAGCACGCATGTAAAAACAACCTATTTGGGACACCAGAAACACTCAAAAATACGAATAAATCGAGGTCTGTTCTCAGTAATGAAATACATTCCACGAAGCTGAACTGTCTCATTGAATATGCTTCACTTAACAATACTGTATATAATTAAGGGCAGTTATTAGCATCAGAAAGCGGTCAACATTCTCTTTAATGTATGTTTATTATTCACTTGCCAGGACGTTGTAGTCTGGATTAATGCTATTCATTGATTCATATTTACTTTGAACACTCTCCTGGACAGATCAGTGTAGAGCATCACTTCTTTTCCAGGCTGGTTTATGGTAGTTAGTGCTGGTTTGATGCTGGTCTAGTTGGTGGAACAGCATAGCCATGTTAGATGCTGGTAAACCAACACGATCCTTCTGGCAAAGCTGGAAATTTAAGCAGACCGGTGGAGGTACCGATATCCAAAACACAGAATAAATTTGAGAGTGAATGTAAATGCTGTTTCTTTTGCTAATTTCCCCCTAAGCATTATTTCAATTACTTGGGCTTTGAGAAAGGTGTTTTTAAACTGGAGCCTTTGAAGTCAGAGTTACAGATATAAGGGTATCAACTCAACCCTGTTAGAATTTAATACTCTGCGTTGCTTTACTGGAAATATTGTTACCTTTGATTTGGAGGGGTTTGTAGTTAATACGCTCGGGATAAAATAATAGTTATTTTAGACTTCAGACCTCTTATTTGTATTTGTACCTGTGTCTCGTATTCACCGCTGAACTTCTCATCCTTGTAAGACTCTAAATGTTCTCTATCGCCTCTAAAACAGTTCAAATAACCTTTTAAACTCTTAAAGTGCCTGTTGTGATGTCACCTCCCTAGTCTTCAAAGAGTATTGAACATTGTTGAAAACAAAACTGAGAGGTTGAGAATGGATGAAGTGCGAGTTGTAGGTAATGGAACTTTAACCAGATTTTGTCAGGCGTGACTTTCTAAAGGTCAGTGCAAGCTTGATGTGAAGTCCCCAAGGATTTCCAGTACTCAGGAACATCTTCGTTCTCCACTCCCAAAAAAAGACACAGCCATTAATATTTCTATACAGAACGTTTAATTTTGAGAACACGTGGTTATCTTTAAAATATTCACTGGCTGATTTGTTGGCTGTATACATGGCCTGGTTTAATTTTAGCCATTTTGCAAACCGACTTCTAAATCAATCTCTCCGTGTTGCTCTCAGTGACCTGCGACAAATAAACAACCGCGACAACATTTAAAACTTTAAAGCGTTCTTTAATCCGGTGACCTGCCTCTCCTACACAATGACCCAATTTACAGAGTAAAACATGTTCAATCAACACCCTCAGCTTCACATTACCTGTTCACATTTTCAGCTTTGCACGCTGTTATTTATTATAAAAGAATTACCCACAGTTCTTTGGGAAAATGACATTAACATCAGCAGGGAGATCGTTTTTTTTGTCACTCGTCACGGCAAAGAAGCTGTGTGAATCAATATCATTCCTGCAGACTAATTTAGATGTTGTAATTACTGCTTCTCTCTGTGGTCTCCACTTAACTGAATGCAAAAGTCTTCCTGCTTTATCAAAACATTTGCCCCCCATTGAGGGCAATTTGAGGAAGGAGGGGTGGATCTACAGTCACTGTTTTGGTTACTGAAAACTCTGATTGTCGCAAATATCTGACTGATTTGATGTAAGGTGCCTTTCCATTTAATTTTGCTAGTTCAACTAGTAGAAAAATGTGTCTGTGTGTGTTCAAAGGGG